>KE504683.1:1141829-1155594 GCA_000441515.1 Elaeis oleifera | reverse complement strand
ATTGAATCATAATATGATTATATTATAATATAATATACATCATAAATATAATATATAATATTAAATATAATATAATATCATATATATTATATTGATATAATATATTAATAGTATATTGATATATCAATTTTTTTTGCTAGATTAAAAGGTATTTTTATCTTTATATTTCAATCCAAAATCACTATTTGCTGGATTTAGAAGTGATTTGAGTGGAAGTGATTTAAAATCACTGCCACATATAATCACCGTAGCGCAATTAAACACTATGATCTCATCACCTTCACCCATATTATCTTTAATCTTGGATGAAATATCCCATACCAAACATCCCTTTAGTGGTGATCGGGCAGAAAAAATTTAAGAAAAACCAAAGGGAGAAACACACTTAGTCTCCCTTGGGCAGCTTTAATAATAGCCTTAATGTTTCCCACTCATGATACAGGGAAGAAGTGGACTCTAGAGGTACTACTAATTGAATAATTGGTTGAGTGATCAAATTGTATCAATTATTTAATTGATTATTTTGCAAAACTAAAAAAAATATTCTTGGTTTCATTTCTTTATTTTAACAATTATTTCAGTAACTGCCATGCCACCTCAGCCCTATTTTTTTTTCTTTTCCAAATTTGGGTGAAGTCAGCCCGGCCTGCCGACTTTGGACCACAAGGGACCCAATCAGGGCCGCCACTCACAGCATGCATGTGCGTCAGAGAGAGGAAGCAACACCAAAATGAAGAAAACATATATATTAACTGTGAAATTTCCTCTGTTTTTCCTTGTCTTTCCCTTTTGCTCATTCACCATCTCGCCTTCTCCATGATGCGGCATGTGCTATATAAACATGAAAAATTTCTCATCGTGGACAAAAAACAAGAAAAGAAAAAGTGTATGGCAGGAAGTATTCTTTCGATGCTAATCTGAACTGAAAATTGCCCGTCCAATGCATCTGGTTCATGTACAGCTACTTCCGCTTGGGATTTAACAAAACTTCCTTCTCTGCAAGCAATTACGCAAGCAAGCTAATCAGTGTTAGTTACATTGAAAACGATCTACACCATGATGGCAAGTCAAGAACGGTAACAAACAAGAAAACGTAGACAAAATCATCAATAAAGAAAGATAGTGATACTTTTAGCGCGCGCACAGAGGAGAGAGATATTAATAAGCAAAAACAGAGTAAAAGTTCCAGCATCTGGTCCGTCAGACTTCAAAACCTATACCTCATGGAGATTACAGTCTAATAAGGTAACACACACATGCTGCTTTATATGTGCTTGGAATAAACAAACAGATTTCAAAATAAGTTGACATCAATGCAATGAATACTTTGAATGCGTGCTTATAAACATCTAAGCCAGCATTCACCTTGGCATAATGACATGTAATATGGGCATTAAAAATTTGCGTCAAAGCAAAAAGAGAAACAAGAACAGGACAAAAAAACTTATAAATGAGAAACTCGTAGGACCAATGTAAAACTATTATCCCATCTGCATATCCCTATATTTCTCTTCAAATGTGCGTTACATGTACTCCATGCCAATATAATTAGATATGATTTAGGCCAACTTCTCCACAATTTGATAAAATTTAAGCGTGACTTTAGTGACCAAATAGATTTGACAAGTTTAAATAGGTGATCTAACCGCTAACACATAACAATGTTGCAATGGTTACATGATTTGAAGTGTTATAAGGATGCGAAACATTTAGGAGCTCAGAATTTAAAGTGTCTATCCTGAAAACACTGGTATCACTCAGTGTGTAAAAACCAAGATCAATAGAACATTAGATATATCCTAACATAACACTAATTCTCCAAAATCTACCCAAAGCTCAATTAATTGCCCGAAATATTATATATTCCAAATGCTCATTTTAGGTTTGACTTTCGATCTTTTTTTTTTGGTTGAAGAGGAAGTTTGATCTAATTAAATGAACTAAAATCAACCAGAGACATAGTACCAGAAACCTACATTTGGGTTGTTCATAAAGTTGTAGATGAACTTAAGAGTTTGATGGTAAATGGTATTTCAGCTTACCCTAAGATTAGACTCCTGTACCACTTCTAACATTTCTGCAATCTCCATTTGCTTCACCACTGTGGCCTGCAATACCTGAAAGAAGAATATATAAAACTATGATAAAAAATGAATGATAAACAAGGTAGAAATTGAACAAATTCTGTTTTAAAAAATAGCAAAATTACATTCCATATATATGGTATACCAATTTCCAAAATTGTAACGTGAACAAAAAGATACGGAAAATTATAATGTCACTGAAAATCCTTGACATGCATCTTTTGTCTGATAACAGATTCCAAATTAGATAAAGCTAAACACTGAAACAAAAAGCAGATAGAATTCTGATACTGCCAGCTCCAGGATTCATTAGAAGCAGGGAATATTTCAGAATTGTAAATCTCGATCAAGAATTACACTCAAAATATCATATACTCTCTTTTATGATATAACTTTATTTTGATATACTGATATTTTTAATTTAATTTAAGCTATTTGATTCACTTTCCAACATATAATATCATTTAATATGAAATAAAAGTTTACCTTCTTTGTCTTCTCAAGGTCAAATTCAATGGACTTGATCCTGTCCCAAGAATCAAGAAGCACACGCTCTTTTTCCTGTGGAATCTCAGCAGGTTTGTTACTGAGCTCATTGAACATCAACTCAAGCCTTTGAAGACGTTCTAAACAAGGACCGAAATTGTTTTCCTTGACAACTTCTACACTGGGATGGCTCTCTGGAGCAGGGACCAATGTATCTGATGGATGAATGTTCTCCAATCTCCTTTCTTGTCTACAAACAAAGACACGAAAGAACGATACCAGTTTAACCAAAAATGCAACTAGTGCTCTTGCAAGATATCGCAAATTTCCTTCCTCCACATCTTCTTTGGTTTGTTTGCACCTATCATTGCCCAAGCTACCTGAAACTGTAAGGAACATGATCAAATCCCAGTCTGAAAATTTTAAATTAGGACCTTCTCAGCATATTCTTTTTTTTTTTTTATTAAGCACACTTGATAGTCTTTTGCAGAACATTTTATTAAATCTCTGACCTAGACATATTGGAACAAACAGTGGGATTGAACCACCAATCATTTCATGAATTTAAAATGTCTCAGCAAGAGAGTTTTTACTGGTTTTAAAGCAACCTGAGAACTCAATGGCACTAAAGGGAATTTTTGTGTTTTTGTAGCTTTCTAGGGAATGAACCAGGTTGCATTTGTAATACTGAGAATTTTTGTTCATGGCATTCCACTACAGTAACTTCTCTGTCACTGCAATTCGGGTAAAAAATTAATACATCCTAGACCTAAATATAATCTTTCGATATTTGACAATACCCTTACCATACCTTAACTTCGGTGCATAAGCCTTTGAACATCTACCATTAGGAATCGATATGCTAAGGGTAGGAAAAGGTGGACATAGTAGTGAGAAATGATAGGCAACTTTCATTTTAAAAGACTGTTAGATATGAAAAGATGACAAAGGAGGATGATTGTAGTTGGCACAAACTGCAGGCACAAGGTTGTTTATATACATACAATTAGCGTGGTACCAAAAATAGATGTAATAAGCAATTAGCTTGGTACCGAAAAAGATATTACAGCCAATGACAAATATTATCCGTATGTAATTTAGATAAACACAAGTAAATACTGCAGAAAAGAATTATGAAAATTAAAAGCAATGCAATCACTTCTATTATTAGGGAATTAACATGACAAGTGATTTCACAATATTGCAGAACTTCACCAGCAATTCAGCACATCTGTTGAAAAAAATCAAGCAGCATAAATATTACCACACATCAATACACTCTTGAGGCAGATAGCATATACATCATATCCATGTTATTACTATTGAAAATTATTAATTGAATCAACCATTGGGCTGTTCTGAGCGCTTATAGCCTCAAGGGATCACCTTGTGAACTGCTATATTCCAAAATTACAATAGTCATCGTTTATAGCTTCTCTTTCATAGCAAAACTAGATTGCCACAAATATTTTGTGATGGGACATAAGTTGCCAAGAAAACCATATATCATATCATATACTGAAAGATGTGTTGAGCAAATCATAGTTTATGACATTCCCGAGGATCAAAAATTCATTGGATTAAGATTTAAATAAGCTGGTTATCAGGCTCTCAATTGATACAAGTGCAGCTAAAGACATCTGAACTAGAAGTAAATATTCATTTCTAACAAAATAAACTTTCAGAGGACAGCATATAGGGAAGTTAGATGTCAAAATGGTTGGGTTAACTAAATAGTTATGTGGTTGAGTAAATTTAACTGTCAGTACCTAGTGAATGTGATGTTCCATTGGCAAAGCCACGTCCATGATCCTTGAGTTCTCTAGATGCATTACCATCAGATCCTGTTTCCTTCTGCATACTACAGTCTTATCAACCAACACAAAGCGGTCATTGCAACTGTAGTAAGATGTTGAATCTGCTGTCCTGGCCTATATGCAATACAATGACCAAAGATGAATTAGAAAATGTAATTCTGGTATCTATTAAAAAGAATGAAAAGGGATCACTCTAAAATAATGACAAGTAACAATTACTTCCACTGTTCATGCAAACAGAATGCCCTTATGATTATAGATATTAATATCACAATGTCGATTTAATGGAAGAGATGGTGGTTAGTATCGTTACCACACAGCACAAACTACCTAGGAATTAGTGGTTCAGAGTCTTCAGACTGTAAATTTGATGAAGGCGTTGTATGGACACATGGATGTCATGTCCATTGATATCTCCAACATCAATGCTCACCAGCCAAGAGAAAGCAGGTGGAATGGAGAAAGGATCAAGAAGGCACTTGATACCATAATTCAAAGATTTCTCATTGGAGATGCATGAAAAAAAAAATCATCTGCTGATGGTCTCTAGTATTCCAAAATTTTTATGATTATAGGATCATCAGGCCTCCTTCCCTTCCTCTTCTCCTTTCATCCTCAGATCTAAATCCCATGAAAGATATATCATGGATGCACAGCAGCCAGAGATTGATACAGCCCATAAAAGAAAGGCAATGGGCATATAAATATGATGGAGTAACACTTTAGGCAATCTAGAATAGTGAAAAATGGAAATAGTCATGATTTCCAATAAATAGTGCTAAATCCAGCATTAGACCAAAACATATATAAAGAAAATACTGGTAAATTATTATCTGGACCCACCCCACCCACCGCCTCCTTTTACCTGAAGTGAGTTACATGCTAGTGAATAAGCAAGAGCGGGAACAGAATATGACTGAACAGAATAGCTCAAGCATTTAGAAAAAGGATGAATTTCTCATTTATATATTGTGATAGAATATGTGAAGCTCATAAGAAAATGGGTCAGATAGAATATAAGCATGCTGACATCCAAATATTATAATTCCTGAAAATAATTTCCGTAATTTAACATTAATTTTTAAGATTCATCATTGCTTTTGTACATAACTTTTATTATCTGACCTTTTCTCCTGTTTCCCACAAGGGAGTCAGCTCAATGTATATACATTAGAGGAAGTGGCTGTTAACTTGAAAGTGAAGGTTTAGAAAATCACAAAGAAATGCATAGAAATAAATATGCTGCTATCTCTTGCGCCTGCTACAACTTATGGTGCAAACTCTTGAAATCCTCTAGAAGTCAGTCTTCTGAGGAACATGCGATTGGTTTGTTGAAAACATATCAGCGCTGTAAGAAAAGTTATGAAGTTGTCAGGTGAAATAGTACTTAAAGTCATACTTGCTTCGTGGTCCAATTCTTCAACTAGTTGTCTTATTTTTTGTATAAAATGTAATGAATTATTATGATGAAGAAGCTTACATTAGTCTCCATATCTGTCCAGAATGAAAATAGGCAATATATCCCAAGGATGAAATTTAATGTCATGGTACACCTAATTTGGTATCCACATCAAGTCTCATTTGCAAGCATAAAATCATAGAAATATCCATCTTGGCACCTCATATCCATGTCTTACTATACCACATTTTAATGCAAGTCCAAAAAGTCGCAAAACAGTCATATTGCATGTGTAAATATAAATATGTTTTACTCACTTCTTCATGAACTGGAGCCAAACGGCTATATTCAGCAGTTCTGGATATAATAGGAGAACCAAGATCATCAAAATCTGATCCTGATTCAGCTGTTGATGTATCACTACATCTTCCCTGCCATTCAAATAAGCAACAAAGTTCAATTTAGAACAGGAAACTTCAATAATTGGTCTGTATAATCAACCTAGAGTAAACACCATCAACAATTCTATTGTCTTGCCTTCAGTGAGCGCAGCCTATGACAGGATTCATATCTTTGTTCTCCATCAGAAACTCGCCTAATTTCCCTGACACATGCTGCTTCAACACTATGTGCAAGCTACAAGAGAAAATCATATCATTACTCTTCATTCTTTTGGTTGATAACGATGCTTCACATATTTGATTAAGAAGGTAACACAATGAATTTGTGAGCTACTATAATGTAATATGATTGGCCTGTTACTGCTTGGGATGCCCTACCTTCATAATGACAGGGTCATTCCATGGTCCTTTATTAGACCTAAGACAACCACCTTCATCAGAGCACGTGCATGAACCACCCAGAAAATCTGGCAGTTGGCTGAAAGAAAAACAGGAAAACAGAATTAAAAATCCAATTTGCAGCGCTGCTACAATATATAAAGGAGACAACTGATATCATCAGTGCCAGGGAAGTTAGAAAAGCCTACCTTGCATCAATAGCTTCAAGAAGCCTACTCTGATATTTGGTCCCAAGTACCTGTGCATATTAAATGAACCATGAATCAAGGCGGAAGAAATCAGGGAGAAAATCATACATTTACTTCAGAAACATAGATGTTACGTGTATCTTCGCCGTGGTTTTGGGGTCAAGAAATCCCTTTACAGTGTTCCAAAGCAGCTTGAAACCATGACCAGCATTAACAATGAACATTTGATGAAGTGTCTGCATCAATAGACGGTTGAGTGACCCTGCTTAAGGCTGGATGAAAGCTACTTGAAAAGAATATGTTAACATAAAGCAGTAGATACCTCAGGATAGTAATCACCATCTATTTTCTGCATATTGTGCAAGAGGTCTCTTGCTGCCTTGCTGAAATTCTTCAATCCCTGTATTCCAATAGAACTCTATATGAGCGGGTTCCTCCATAACTAAAGAATCAGGAATATGCCCGATATGCTATGTGATAACCCTTCTTTATTCCCATTCAAGAAGAAACCATTTGTAGCCCACCCTATCAGGATAAAAAATAGGTGACTTGATAAGAAAACAGAAGCACCATCTTACCACACCATGCACATCCAGTATTGTGGTTGTTGAATCAATATGCCTTTTGGCAGCAATTGAACAAGCAGGAAATCTCTCATGCAGGGCCCTCTCAAATTCCTGAACGTGATATTTTATGTAGCGCTCAACTGTAGTGATGTTCATAAGCTTGTTAGGCTCGACTCTTCCAAGCCTCTCAATATATACAGGCCTTCCGTCCCTGTCCACTCCATGGTACCCTTGAGGATAGTAGCACAGGACTTCCTCCAGTTCTTCAAAGTGAAAATCCTTGAATCCAGTACATTTAATTGTCATTATCATGTCATAGGTAAATTAAGGATTACAAATCACTTCAACATAACGTAAGCAAATTGCGATTAAGGCACCGAAATATTCAAAACAACAAGTATCATAAATTTAGAAAACATTTTACTCTAGAAATATCCCACTATCAAAAGAAGATTTGCTGAAGTTAACGAAGCAAATACGTGAACATAACAGAGTATGAGAGGAAGTTACCTAACTGTGCTCTAAGAAAAAATATACATGCTCAAAACCATTCAGGGAGCACAGATCGAAATGAAACAAAATATTCTGATAACTTTGAAAACGAATAGAAAATAGAGTTTCTTCCAGTTGGCAAGAATAGCACTAGACTGCTAAATCTATCACACGGTTAACTGGTCGCATCTCGATTATTCGCTTTCCATTCTGTTTCTCGAACAAAAGATTCTTGTTGCTCATATCATTAACTTAATACGATTCACTATGCCTCCCAATTTTTAATCTCTTCCTTAATGCAGGTAAAAGTGCTCTGTAGCATGCAATAGTTGCCTCACCTCTAAAATGGCGTCTGCTCCAAACTCTTTTCTCCACCGAAGCATCTCAGCCCACATCTGGGTCGATTTCTCAAAGTCAAATTTCCTAGCCTTAAGAAATCTGTACGAAATAAACAGAGTAATCAACCAGCACAATTATCCCTTAAGATGCATGCTTAGAGCTTAAATTTATATCACAAAAAAACTAATGTGTCAAATCCTGAAGATCACGAAAACCTGAGCAACGTGTGATAGTCATCGTGTTTATCAGGCAATAAATCCTTGGCAATAAGCTCTTGCCGGAAAGCATAGACCTCGCGCTCCTCTTCGGCATCCCTTATATCCTCGATCGCAACTGAAGGAACCCTGAAATCAACTTTCCGTTTCCCTCGTTTCTTAAGAGAATGGGTAAATTTGGTGGAAGCATTCAAAGCCTTCTTCTTCAGAGACCCGATCTTTGTTCTCCTTCTCTCATCTTCTGAGATCTCAACATCTGATTTCCTCTCTTTCCTCTCATCGCAACTGACCGATCCTTCAAGTCCTTCTACGTGGCAGACTGCAATGTCACAATGCATCATAAATAACTCAGAAGAAAGACAATCTAAACCACGGCTTTCTATGACCATAACACAGTATCTTCTCCAGAGAAGAGAGAGGAAAACCAAATGAACATACCTGACATTTTTCAGATCTCAGACTTCAAAAGATGAGAACCGCAATTGATAGTTGATACTGTTAGTAAAAATCCATCCTGATCGTAAAAACGCCATCACTGCTCTAATGTTGTTATCCTGATGAGAAAAACCGGGAAGAAATATAGAAAATCTAAAAGCTTACAACTCCGTATCACCGAGGTGTTCTAGAGTGCAGCAAAGATCGATACAAGGCCCTGCAAGCAAGAACAGCTGATCAATGACAATAAATAAAGAAAAACTACATATCATCTACCTATCTTCTTTCCTTATTGTGTGATCAACAAATCTACATTTTAGGTCAATAACCAAACGTTTAGTTGGAGAGAAACTCCAAGAAAATTAGATTAAGGAACGGCTTAACCTCGATGGCGGCTCCAAGACCCTGTTCAAAGGAACCGCAAAATCCTTTGGAACAAGGAGCTCGCAGCCTGCATTGGCACAACCGTTATTCGGATCCACTAATAAATCCTCTACGGAAACCAAACCCTCATTCAATCTCAGTAACCCCCAAAGATCCATTAAAACCGCAACAAATCTCGTAACTCTCCAAGATAGAACCCTCCGAAATCAAGAAAACCCACTCAGACCCCTATTTCCCGGATCCAAAGCACCAAGAAACGCGTTCCAAAACCGATTTAATAAAACCAAGAAAAGAACTCCAGAAACGCCAGATCCAGCGATCAAACATGCGGGAGAATACGGCGATGGCGGATCTGAAGGCAATACCTCTCGGAAACTTTAGTTCGATCGCTGGGGCGAAGATAAGAGAGGCGAGGCGAGGTCGAGAGAGGAATCTCCAAGAACGAGAAGAATCCGAGGAGAAATCGGTGAGACGAGCACGGGGAGGGCTATTATCTATGGAATGGTGCAGGGTTTCTGGGTTGGAAAACTGGAGAGAGAGGAGAAGAGAGAGAAAAAATTGGAACTGTTCTTCTCTGACCCTTCTTCTTTCCGTCTCTCACTCTTTCTCTCTGTGTAACGCTCTGCCTTCTTTCACTGTTTCTCCTACTGGCGTTTGAAAGAGAAAAATTCGAAGATTCGACCGACCCCTCTGCGCGGCTCCCTCTCGCTTTATCGCTCTCGTTCTGACTGTCTTTTTAAGGCTCCTCCAATTTCATTGTTTAAGTTTATGCCACCTCTACGATTCTGACCATATATACGCTTTTTATACGTGTCGGTCTTGGATTTTGGTTTTCGTTTTATTACAACTCGGAGGCTGAAAGCTTTCGTTTCCGGCCGATCAGGTGGACCAGACCTAGATCTCCGATTTCTGAAACACTACGCCACGTGTCATAGAGTAACGACCTAAACCCGACTTCCGTGCAAAGTACATCTCGTCCGTCCATTTATGAAAGATGCATTTTATGTGGAACATTGAACAAAAATCTTCATCATAAAAGGTGGCGGTCTTTTCATCAACCCGTATTGTTCTCTTTTTATTCACCAAGCCGTCCTTCCCTCTCGATGGTTTAGGCCCTCCACCTCCGGTTCAATCTTTTTCCCCTCGTTGGACCCCTCTTGGCGTCCATTGAATATGTTCACCGGTGTCCAATTTACGGTCAAACGAGATATATCTTATGAATTAGTCATCTATACGTATATCTCTAAATAAATAAATATATAATTTTAAATATTATATTCATCAATATATAATACATATTCAAATAATACGTATTCAATAATTTTTTATATATATTTCAAACTTTTTGGTATATATCCAATAACTATTGTTGGGTAAATCCTCGTCACTTGCTCGACTAACCAGCTTCCTCGACTCTCGAGCGACTATCTGTACTTTATCGATCAGGTTGTTATGGTTCAACCCGATTTTGATCAATGGACCTGACCTTAATCGATTTTCGATCGGCTAAGATCGACGATACTTGGCCAACCAAAAGCAAACAGACTCAGCCAATTCGGCACATAGCCAACTACTTATCCGGTGTCCTTCTGATTTAACCGACGACTAAGTAGCACTGCTCAACGGACTCATTCAGCCCACTGCCGAGTCCAAGAGTACGGACGTCAGCCGAGCAACTGAACATCAAGCATGACCGCTATGCTATCCCATCGGGTCATATCAAATCCAGTCACTCAAGAGCCATATATATCCTGTGCACCGTGATAAAAAACTATGAAGTCATTAATTATGCCCATGAGATCATTAATTACGTCTCATGTGTAATAAGATGTGCCGTCATAGCCATCTGCACACCGAACGAAGGGCACACGCCCACCGTCAGAGCCAATAGGTCAGTCTGTACTTTTAGTACGATCAAGAAATTCGAAATGGGCTCTCTCTCTCTTATCTTGATCCCTCTATAAATAGAGATAAGAAAGACCCTCCAGATACATAATGCATACGCCAACACTGAAACTCTGCTCCTCGTTCTAATAAATTTCATCTCTAACTTGAGCGTCGAAAGATCCTCATCGGAGCAACCTCCGACGAGACTTCTTTTGCAAGTCTTGCACCACCGACGGCCCAGTGCTCCACCAAACCCCAGCTGCTTTAGTATCAAGCAAAGATCATCGTCAACGCACATTATAAGTCCTCGCTCTTGTCCTTTCTCTGGCTTTCTTCCGCACATTCGGTGGATGAACTCCTTTCTCTGGCTTTCTTCCGCACAATGATCAGGCACAGTGATGGCTCCAAACCGACTATCCCATCGGAGACAGACCGCAACAGCAATCAATATACACCTTTATATAACTCACTATACAATAAATTGATGCACAATATCCAAAACATCATGTTCACTGACAAACACTATATGTTCAAATAATAATGCTAAATTATACATACTTCAAACTTCTTTAATTTATACCCATCAATAACCTATATACACTTCTAAGAAAATTGATGCATGCTTAAGCAAATTAATATATAATTCCAAACATTATGTCCATCAGTATATAATATATGTTTAGATGATATACATTCAATGAATTTCTAATACATACTCTAAACTTTTATCATATGTATCCAACAATGATCCGCTACACACTTTCATATAAATCAATACAGATCTAGGCAAATTAATTCATATCTAGACAAATCGATATATAATTGCCAAAATGTCACATACAATAATATACAATATATGTCTAAATGATACATATTCGATAGATTTTTGATATATATTGAAAACTTTTTGATACATACCAACAACAACTTGATACACATGTTCAGATAAATCAATACATAGTATCCATAATATTGTAGTCATTGGTATACAATATATATGTCTAGGTGATGCAAATTTAATAAAATTTTAATAATACTTTAAACTTTTTGATATATACCTAATAGTAATTCGATATATATTTCTGAATAAATCAAATGCAGTTTTCAAAACATGATGATCACCAATGTACAGTCTATAGCCACATGATATATATTTAAGATGGATGTTTTCATAATGAAGAGGATTTGGAGGAAACAAGGAGACCGAAGGAGGGAAAGGCCTTGTGGATGGAGGGAGAGGGAAGGATAGCTTGACAAAGAAGAAGTGAGGGACAGGATAGCCTCACAAAATAATGATCCACATATATATTTTGTATTTTTAAATCATAGGATAGATACACATGGTTAGTTCCCACTTTTATTTTATTTATTTTATGTGTAAGTCTTACTTTTATTTTGATGGATGTCATAGATATATGGTCCAAAAAAATATATTTTACTTATATGCACATCAGAAGATTTTTTTCTCAAACACCATCCCTCATAAAATAAAAATAGAACTATTGATTCTGTGATCGATCTGTAATTTTATCAGACTCTCTATTAAGGGTGCAAACAAGTCAAAGTTGCTCATGAGCTAATCAGACTCGATTCGAGTTCAAATTCAATTTGACTTAGTTATTATCAAACTCAAGTAGTAGGATACTTGATTTCAAAGCTTGCAAGTATATTCAAGTTTATATATATTTTAATAATAATATTTTATTTATATATATATATATATATATTGTTAGTAGGGTATGACTTGATTTTGAGCTCGAGCATAGCTTAGCTAATATTCAAGTTGAGTTGAGTCGATCTAAGACTCGATCGATCTCGAGCTGAATTTCAAGTCTAATTATTTTGAATTGAATCAAGTTCGAACTTTCAATTTTTCGATTCAGCTCGACTCGATTGTACTTCTACTCTCTATTGTCTAGCTATAAGCATCGGATATGTTTTCAAATGAAAACTAAGAAAAATCTTAGAGAAGCAAAAAAAAATCCACTATTTTTTATCTTTACCGGACGGTAATTAGACTGAAAGGTAGCACCATTCGTTCTTTGATTGCATTGCAGGTATTAATCAAACGGTCTAGATGTCAGCAGAAAGCATCGGAGAGAAAAGAGATTTTTTTAATATCTTATTATTTTATATTTTCAAAACTACCCCTCCCCCAACTTTTTTTAGAACTACCGTCTATCTCGAAATCGCCAGTTCAACCGACGATTTCACGGCCACCTTGGTGCTAAGGTGGTCGGGGAGGGGAAGTCGTCGGTTGCGCTGGTGATTTCGAAAATCACCGATGAAGCTGGCGATTTCTCTTTTTTTTTTATGGGGTGCAGACGGAGGACGGAGAGGGAGACGGTGGGATTTGGGGCCGACGAGTGGTGGCACAGGGGTCGGCAGGGGTGGCATGGCGGGGAGATGGGGCCGACGGGGGTTATAGGGGTGGGGTGTGCAGCCAGGGACGGCATGGGCAGTGGAGGGCCGGGGGTGAAGCGCAGCTGGGAGAGGATAGAGAGGGTTGCAGGGGTGGGGGTGCACAGTCAGAGGTGGCACGGGTGGTGCAGGGGGCCTGAGGGGGTCCGAGGGGTCAGGGGTTGAGGCGAAGAGGTGGGTCGGTCGGGCGGTGAGAGGAAGGAAGGAGAAAACAAGGGGAAAAAGAAAAAAAAGAAGAAAAAGAAAAGAAAA
>KE504683.1:1107810-1120744 GCA_000441515.1 Elaeis oleifera | reverse complement strand
CCGAACCACGTAAATCTGTGTGTTCTTCTTCTTCTTCTTTATATTTCTTTTTCGTTCTGTGTTGAAGGTGCGATTCTGATGTCCGTTTATACCAGTGGCATTATTATTTGTGTTTGTGTGCGAGTTTATCCCAACATATCCCTTACTTGAACGACATTATCAGGAAAGTGGGTAGAAAATGCCACATCGACATTGATATGTTGTTGGATTCCATGGCTCATATCTGGAATAGAGAAATCGGGACAAGGAAGTGGACAGGAGCAAAGTTACCCTCCGCAATTACAAATATCTTCCATCCATAAGTGAACAAGAATACGAAGTTAGGTCTGCGGGCTCCATCAAAAGTTTATTTATGTCACAGTTCAAAGGTCAGCAAAGCACTTGTTGTCCTTTTAAGAGACTAGGAAAGGTTGGGGAGACATAAGAACCAGGCCACTTAGTAGGAACATAAGGTACACGGGGTGTTATAAAAGCAAGAGACATGTGCTCCTATACGGTCAGACAACGTAGAAGGTGCTCAAAGGTGATGGACACGTATCCTCCAATAAATCCACCAACAATATTTTAAGAAAACTATAAATTTGCTGACTTTATATACACACTTGTTTTGCAATAGATGTGTTCTCTCATTCCCTTAAAGCCTTGTTTCTCTTATAGATGGTTGTCTTATTCCCAAACATAGTCTAGTGAAGATGGACCAAGGGACAGGGTGTCTAATAATTACAATTAAAAAAAAGAAAGAAAAAAAAAAGGACACAAGGCACAAGGGAGAGTGTGTCTCATCACATAGGATGAGAATGTATTTATGAATCCTGTTAATAAGCCACCCATGGGCCAACCAACCATGTGAGTTACTTCCATACTCTTCGGCATGGCCTCCCCTAGAGGGGTCACATGCACGTCTTCTCTACTATTAGGCCATTTATGATGGTCAGATAGTTGACATGCGCATCATAACGCCCCTTGTCACACTATGTTTATGGTATGGTTGGTCACCAATGCAGACGAGCCATGCCCCACTCACACCCTTCAGAGGTGCGGGAGAACGGCACCCTTTGTGAAGATCATAAAGGGGGCTGTAGATGAGCACCATCATGGATTTTATCCTCTTCTACATTAAAGAGGGTAGATTAAATATAGATGTAAGATAGAATATCCCACCTTGACCTTGTCAAAGGCTAACCAATATTTTAACATTAAAAAATACAAGAGTTCTCCAGCATTAGTAGCGGCGTGGCTTTATTCCTGGGGGAGAGTGGTTGGTTCAGGCCTTGGGTAAATGTGCTGATACCCATTTGATGTGACAATGTTCAGGGAGAGAACAAGAGACAAAGGAGGGTGTTTGTTATCTAGGTGATGATTAGGACGATGGTGTTTTTATGGTCATAGTATTTATGGCTTTGTTTTGACTGATGGGAATGTGAGGCCAAGGGGGAGGGAGGTAGGCACAGGTCTCAACATGGCCTTGGGCTTCTGCGTACCCCTAGAAAACCACTTCAGGCTTGCCCGAGGAAGGAACAACCTTTGGCCCAGGGGTAAGTTCGCACTTCCTTGTTGAACAACCTCATCATGCGTGAAAAGAATAGAAAAGAAAATCCATAAAAAAAGTCATCTATTTTCTTTCATATCAAGAAATCTCCAACATAAACTAACTATAAATCAAAATCATAATTTTCTTATATAATTTGGTTTCCGATTGATTAACTATAAAGTTTGTGCTGCTGATATCGTCTTCATAATTTCATCCATTTATATATGTTTATAAATTATACATGCCAAGATAAAATCTACAGAATCCACAATGTAATTTAAACCAGCATAAATCGGGAATGCCGTGAGGGACTCAGATGGAGTGATTGAAGCACCTGTAGTGGAAAACGAACAGAGGCTAAAATCTATTTGAGAAGTAAAAAGGGAAGCTTTGTGATATATCTCTAGGAAGAAGTGATGCAGCTAACTTTAAAAAAAAAAAGAAGGATAATTTTGGTCATGTAAAAATTTCACCCTTAACATCTCAAACCCGGGTAAAAATGAAATTTGATCTTGGATCATTTGGTACAATTGCTAAATCACTTATCGAACATATTATTCAAAAATAGTGGGGCACTTATTTTAAATTTTTTCTTTATTATTTGGGCGCATCCTACATGACTTGGTCCAGCACAATGTTCCGTTCCCACCACGAGACATAAAAAATGGGAGTAATTTGTGGGCAGAAAAGCAAATGACAGGGGGAGATATTTCTAAACTGTAAATTGTATGACAAATAATATTTATATTATCGATTTGAGATATGATATAAATAATAATAATAATAATAATATTGAGCGCTTGGTTGGATTTTATTATCTTTACCCATGAGCAAAGGGGTGGGGCTCTGATTCTTGTTGAAATCAGCATCTCAAGGGTTAATTGGTTGGATATAGAATAGAAAAGAGAGAGGCGCTTGACAACGCGAAAGCCTTGCAGCTGGAATGAGCCACTCAACTCAATACCTATTCTTGCCTTAAAAAAATAGGAAACAAAATATTACAAAACAGCATTGCACGACATATTTGGTGAAGGTAGCAGCATGTCACAGACTGACAGATGCCAAAGCTGAAGCTATTAGGTAGAGAACCGGCCAAAGTTTATAAACCCATGCAACACACCTTATCAGCCAATTTGGGACTATGACAAGCAGCTTAGAAAAATTAGCACACCCAAATGAAACAAGAGAATTGCACATTCCCCTTCAACAAAGAGTGGAAGATGTATCAAAATATTGGATATCGGTATTCACATCCACTACAAAACATAAAGCCGTTACCCGAGCAATTCAGTGATAAACAGTCATTGACCCTATCAAAAAATCATCTATGCTATTTATTACTGATAAAAGGTAGTGCGGAAGAACCATAAAAGAGGCTTCTAACTCATGGCATATTTTGTGTCCAAGAGCGGGCGGTTGCCTCATATTTGGCTCTGTCAGTCTTGTACATGTGAGCAATCTCTGGTACCAGTGGATCATCTGGGTTAGGTCCGTCAGAAGTGAGCAAACGGATAACAGCACCTGCAGTTTTATCGCATTTATGCATAAGTCCAAGATGGAACATGGGAATTTTACCAAGAAAAAAGATGGAACATGGGAAGAACCAGAAAATACTGCATAAACATAAAACTAGCAAATCAATAGTACACTAGCTTTATGGCATGTTCCCTTCACGAAACTACCATCCACTATTTCTCGTCCAAAGTCGAGTCTTCATGGATTTCCATCCACAGCTTTAACTTGGAATGACATTAAAGGTGATTCTAGATAGAAAAACTTGGCGAATAAAGATCCATAAATCCAAACCCAAATAGTTCAAAAAAGGCTAGATGATTATAAGATTATAAACTTATCTAAATTATACATGTCTTAGATCATCAAACCATGACTGCTACTCCTAGGACAATCACTTGTGCTTTCAGCACTTATCTTGGTCCAGAAATTGAAAGAGGAGCGCAATAAAAAGAGAAAAAAGGGTCTACAAATCCAGCAAAAGAATTCTACTCCAGGATGGATGCTGAATAAAGTATAACAACTGGACAGGAAAAAAAAAAAGAAGTTTTTTTTTTTTTAAACAAATGTTGACCGACTTTCAAAAGTAAAACTTTCTTGAGTGAAACGGTCTTCTAGATTATATTGAACCTTGAAGAAAGAGTCTGAATTTAATATTTTAAATGAACTTGATCCATCTGAAGTTTTTCTGGACATTATTAAGTATAATCATGTGATATTTAATATTCATTCAAAACGTCCATTTAAAAAAGAGAGAGTGATAGAAGAAAGCAATTCACCTTGGATATTGTCAGTGCAGGGCTCCACTGTTCCTTGAGAACGTCAAGGCATATGCTACCATTGCTGTTGATATTTGGATGAAAAACCTTGGTGCGGAATGACACCTGAAGATACATTGATAGTTTGCAGATTAACACGGGAGGCACTGTTGCAATAATACAAGAGTTAACGGTACACAATTAGCATAAAACAGGTGTATGCAGCTCTTCCTCATAAAACTATAATTTACTGGCAGATACCGACTGTGAATTGGTGGCCCCATTTCTGTTGTCCAAACACTTCATTCGAAAAGAGCCCTCAGCCAGATTCATTTACCAGACAGTGGGACAGATAACTTGCAACGGTAATATTTATTTTAATTGTTGGAGAATTTAATACTTCACATGGAAAGAGAACAAAGGTAGGCCAGCATCAGCAGACATGCTCTTTAATGACATTTTCCTATTATTTTGAAAATTGCATCGAAACAACAAAGATGCCATCAATATCTTATTATTCTTATCCAAATCCATACTCTTGCTAACCTTTTTGCTAGCTAATTATTCTGCTACAGGTAGAAATTGGAACATAGTTCATAGATCCAAATAACAAGGACTCTAAATCAAAGATGCATGTCACCTTCAAATCAATCATCGCCCAAGCAGGCCAAAGGTCAAAATAAAAATAACTCTATGCACTAACAAGCATCTAACTTCACTGCAGCGACCCATAGCCAATTCTAGAGCACCACTATATTTTGTATCCATCTGCCTGGAGATTTTGCCATAATGAGCACAGTTTCAGAATCAGCATAACCATTGGTTCATAAGCATTGCTTGCTAGTTACCTATAAAATTCATATATACATATATATATATACACAAAAAAAGAAAGAAATTGCAAATGCAAATATAAGAAAGCAAATGCAAATATAAGAAATTTAGTTATTAAATTAGCTCCACTTTTATGACATTTTTGAGGCAAAAAGCAAAAACATTAAAAATATCAATAAAGATAATAATCTTTCAAATTTATTTAAAGCTATTGAACATTGAGGTATAATTTTGATTCCACTTAAATCTCATAAGAAATCCTATCAAAATCTGAATTTGATTATCTTATTAGTTTGAGTCCAAATATTGCTATTGTCTGATTTGAAAGCAAGTTCTTCACTCCTATGCTTAATTTGCCATCTTCTATCCTCTTCTGTCACTCCAACATGGCCCTGTGCGAGCTTCAAACTTTGCAAGGCAAAGTATTTGGTTGCTCTGAAGTGGGACCTAAGCCAAATATCACTCTCTTACTTTACCATCAAATATGCTAAAGGTTATTGCTCCATTCCTTGCTTCTCATGTGGCAATTAGTGGGCACTGAGATCACCCCTTGCCTCACCACAAGATTGTCATTCACTTTGGAGAAACAAGTCTTCAGACAAGATAATTAAAACTTTGAAGCATACATTATTCACCAACCTATACTCTATAAATGCACTTCAATCTACCAATTCAGTATGACGTAGCATCCTCAATTAAGTTGGCATTTAGTTTGAATCTAGCATATATAATCTGGGTTTTCAGAATTTTGGCCCGGCAATCTTGATTAACACTAATCTGACTTACCATTTGCTATTTGGTGAGACAAAAAAGAGAGTATTCCATATTCAGAAACATATAATAGCAAAAAAATATAAGCAGAACTAATAAGCCATATATGGCTTCTCTTACACAAGTTGTCATGCTATTGCATTGATCAATGGCATCTAGAGTCGGTGGCCCGCCTTCTTACCTTTATTCTTTTCTGAGGATACAAGAATATAATTCTCTTGAGAATAAATATGGCCTTTTTCACTTATTATAGACTATAAAAATAAGATAAATAACCTGGATCATTATGACATATAAGATGCAGGTGTGATGAATGGATGGATCACAAAGAGTTTGTTTGGTAGCTAATCACAAAGAGATGTCAATGGAATTCCTTCTCTACTCATCAGCATCCCAAAATTTCAGACTAATGAACTCCCTTTATCCTTCAACAAAGTATGAGCACTTTCTTGCAATAATCTAAGGGAAAAATACAGAGGAGCAAGAGTTTCATATTTATAATTTATAGGAAAGTCTTACAAGAAGACATGGGAGCCTTTCTCAGGACTGTAGTAGCACACTTATATTTTTGTTAAATATCTTACTCTCCAATCACAGACCATAGGAAGAAGAAGCAGAGGGGCAGCAACAATAGGAAGGAAAAAAAAAAAATCTTCCCACCTACCTAAGCACATGCTTTCCCCTTAGAATTTTAAATTCTTTTTGTGAACGAATTTATTATAGTCCCGATCAATTATTTTTTTGCCAGTATAAGATACATGTCTATATTCATTCATGTAAAGAATATTTTAGAAAATCTTGATTACAAAATAAGTGGTGCCATTGGGCCCGTACCACAAATATGTTCTCTTTTACTTTCTTAGACTTTTTTTTTGGGGTGCATTCTTGGAATTCAGATTCCCATACTATCAACAACAAGTATTGACAAAGCTTCCAACTGAGTTAAAACTAAACATATGATAGATCCATACTCGAAACCCAGAGACTTGTCACACTATAGCATCTGTAGAGTTAAAGACTTTCTGAGTTCTGAGTTTTGATGTACCTGCATGTAGAATCGATTTACCTAAATGCCATGCATATTGAAGGTAATGGTTATTGAGCAGATAAATGTCTCCTTCTAAACATGCATTTGCACGTACATTTTTACCAGTTTCCAGAAAATTGTCAAAAAATAATATAATTGTTAACAAAAATCATGCTGATTAAGAAAATGGCTCTTTGACATGACATTGTTGCAAAAATTTAACAACATGTGCACATGAATAACATAGAAAAAAGAAAGGACTTACCTTCGGTGGCTTGAATGGGTAATCTGGTGGGAAGTGAATTGACACTATGAATACACCACCAGCAAAGGGGCTGTCAGAAGGCCCCATAATGGTTGCTTGCCAATGGAATATGTCCTCAGAAACAGGGCCTAAAAAACATAATAATAAACAAAGCTTATCGACAAAGCTACATATTTGATAATTTGTTAATAAACCTTACTTATTAATGAAGTCCGTTTAAAGTGAAGCATGGTCTCAAATCCTATGGGACATTCTATGGGGCACTAGGATCAGGTATCATCCCAAATGTCGGGACAAGACCACTCTGCCATTGTCCTAGCATCTCAATAGACACATCTTGGGATATCCCTTATCCTAAGTGTCCGAATAGAATGGGACAGCGGCACATCCTGTTATATAAGTAAACCAGGATACCCCTATCCCATGGGATTTAAAAGCTTAAAGTGAAGTAATCAATGAAGAAAAAAGCATTCATTGCATCCATCAAATAACAAAATATCTCCATACGTGTACAACTACCTAATGCAATAAATGATGGTATTCTTGTCATTTACAAGTTCCCTGTGAACTAAATAGCCATCCCCTATGTATATAGCCATGTCCTCATGTCTGCATGTATTTAGACATCACCATGTCAGATACTACATGACAGTTGAGACTGCTTTGACATACGAAAACTATTACCTTATAGTAACACAAAAATATCATAATACAACAACACAATACATATAATGTTCCATGGTCATAAAAAATGATCCATGTATTTTAACAACATATTATTATATTAAAAGTATATTAATTTATTACCTGGATATATTATCATTATATCAAGATACTATAATTTGTAACAATTCAAATCATTATTTACAATAATGGTATCACTGTTATAACAATATGGGTTACTAATATAGTATAGAACATATCGATTAAACATAAACTACTTTTGAGTTTTGACTGCGAATAGCCCTTGAAACTTTCATTTCAAAATCAATTATAATCTGTTTAAAATGAAAAGCCAAATGATTGATATGGATCTACGATGTCCAAGTTACCTCCAACCAAAATCATGTGCTTTGGAGGTGCATCAAGTGAGTACAAAATGGATAGTAGCAGCATAGTTAACAAGATAAACTATATTGCAACCCATGCAATTTGGAAATCCAAATTGCTGACATTGATCTAGATATCTTCAAAATCTGCAAACCAAAACCCTATTAATTTGGATGCTTTTGTGCAATAAATCAAATTGCAGCATTAGATCATATCACTAAAAATGTCCATTTTGTCCAAGTGATCACAGGTAAGAGATTTCAATGCAAGTGATTTTTTGTGTTTTCAATTTAAAATGGCCACCACTGATTTTGCATTGAAACTAATAAAGACAATTTCTCTTGAAGGTATTCTAGCTTTACTCAATTATTATATACCACAAAACGGCTGTCTCCTGTCCCCCTGCTGATGGGGAATCTGCTCCCGGGTTGTCGCTCTGCTGCATCTGGCGACATAATAATTATATTATTAAATTATCAATTCAGAATTACATCCCTTTCTCACATGTAGCCAAGTGAATCTTTCTTTTACTGCAAGTGCACCGATAAACAACCAAACAACTGTCATTCAGTTAAAATGCAGTACTTCTATATGCAAGCAAAATTTGCGTATTCCCAGCAACAAGCAATCAAATACGCATTATTTGTAAACCTTCTGATAAGAAAGAAAGGACTTCTCTGTATCATTTCATCCACAAATAACTTGATCTGGCAGTTGGCAGAATGAAATGAAATTGCACTCAATCATCTGAATAGCCTATTGCATTCAAATATATGTAACTATGAGTGTACACCAACATCTACAATCTGCTACATACACATAGTTACACTCATGTGTGATGTGCTACAGATATTTGTACAGAGAGAGAGAGAGAGAGCATACACAAATACATTCTCTCTCCTCTACATGCGTGCGCGCGCACACACACACACAAACCTAACTTCATTGGACAAGATCGAAGCTCAATTCTACCTATCAAAAACCAATGATGATTTTGTCGATGTTTACTTATTTTCTGTTTAGACTAATGCATTGCATAGATAGTGTTGATTCTCATTCCCAGAGAGTTCATTGACTTCTCGGTGTTTATCTAAGATTCAAGCATTTAGGAAGCACTAGTATTACAAAGACACTCCATGTTTTGGTTTCTTAACAAGTTGGAGAATTGCACAATTGGGACATTACATAACACACCTTGACACTTCAAAGTCCAATTCATTAAATCAATATACTATCCCCCATTAATTTCTGCTTTCAGCAGTTCTATAATTCAAAATTGTTAAGCATAGCATCAACTTTACCAAAGGTTTATCAGTTTTACTGATTAGATGACAATTCCATGCATGCACATGCCACGACACACACCTATTAGGACAAAGATGTGCTCCTGTGCCATCTTTCGTAAAGGTTTGATGCTGTACAGTTGTACTCTTTCAAGTGCCTTAGAAATCACATCCTAAGAATGCTTTGGGAAATGGTTTCTCAATATTCAAAGTTCTTTATTTCAGCTAATCTTCACTTTTACTTTGCACCTTTTCTACATCCCAACACAAACACTTATTGAATCTCCTTTTAACAATAAATCCCATTTAAGTCCCAGAGTCTTTACGAGTTAATTCAAACATGAAAACCCACCAGCTTTTCTTCCAGATTATTAGCTTATGCCCATTGGCATGCCTACTTGAGTCACCATCTCATAGGGATCCCAAAGCACTGGTCAATAAACAAACCATTCCTCAACATTATGCGTCTTCTAAAATTTGTTTCAACAACATTTTTCCAAATAACAAGTTTGATAAAGTTCCAAAAGAACTTTGAATTAGTCTTGATACACATTTTCACACATCATGAAAGAAAATTTTATGTGTCCTGGCATAATGGAATGTTGCTCCATTATGACCTGGGAATCAAGGGTTCAAAACATGGAATAGCCTTCCCACATGCAAGGGTAAAGCTGCGTAGATTTGACCCTCCCCAGACCGGCATTAGCAAGATCTTCATGCACCAGAATGCCCATTTTGAATAAAGGCCATTTTCACTATTGAATAATGCATGCCATGAAAGTAAAATGATCTCCTCTTTTACCTTAGTTCAAATCTTGTCTTAAAAATGGTCAATAAGGAAGCAATCGATACCCTAGCTTTACCTTAGTGGAAAAGCCATAAGAACTAGCATCATAAAAAGCAACATTAGCAGAGTCGTATTGGAATGCACTCCTAACCACACCATATTCCCATTATGCAGTTTACATATTTCACCGAGTTGAATTGGCAACTTGTGTAGCACTATGCAACTATATGCATGGCCTACCCTTATGTGAGCAGCATGGATTCGGTTAGCTAGTGTTTGGTACTAACTTTGACTAGGGGTTAACTTGATCGAGCTCAGTTCTGTTCCAGGTTGCCTTAAACATTAATTTCAATTCTGAAAATTGAGATCAAGCTTGAACCATGCTATGATATCAAGCCAAATTGAGCTGAACTCAAGTCTGTTTTGATTGGCTTGATAACTTTCATTGAGCTTAAATCAATTCAAGCTTGAATCAAGCTCGAACTCACAGTTCATGCTCGAATCAATCTTGAACTAAGTGTAGTTCAAGATTGAGATAAGGTGAGTTTAAGCTTTGTTCAAGGTTCATTCAGTGAATGACTATGCAGTTAACAAAGTCAGTAGGATTAGACCAAGGCCAGGTATATGACTAAAAAAATATCATAATACACTACATCGATTTTGAGCCTTATCAAGCCAAGATTAATTCAGTCCTAATTTTTTTTCTTTCTTTCTTTGTAGGCACTTGCTGAAACTATTCTAGCATATGAATCGAGTTCAAGCTTAATTCAATTATTCAAACCAAGCCTCATTCAAGATTATTTCAAGATGAGCTTAAGCAAAGCTTGAGCTGCTCAAATCAATTGATGCTGCCCCAGCTATGACCAGCTAAAGTCAAGTAGCATTAATATAAAGTTAATTTGTTAATAATGCTATAACTATTGCTACATAGTAAATACTAAACAATATGTAGCAGTGGTGGTAGTTGTTGTTGTGTTGATTATCCCTTTTTAGCAATAAATAACCACTCATTACTAGTAATCCATCCTTGTTACTTTTAAAACACTTAAGAAATACCAATCACATATATGTCCATGTGTTGCATATGTGCTATGCAGTCCCTTCTCCCTTGACAATCTACATGGAGCAACTATCCTCTAAAACATTCATAGAACACCACATCATGTAATTGCCTCATACATTCACCAAGAGCTTCGTGTTCAGACCAATTTTAAGGAATGGTACAGATGTACGGTTACTATGAGATAATTCATTTTATTCTCGTTATCCTACCAACAACAACAACAACAATTTTTCTCTCTTTGTTTACATATCTACCATTTCTTTAGTCCATATACTCACCTTATCTTTCTTTGTATGAGGATTAGGGATGGTAAAGATCTCTCTGGACAGAGTTCTCCCTTCACAATCTAACAACCAACTGCATATAAAGAATATTCAAGAAACAAAGCATCATTAATCTCCCACAGAAACCTTCTCATATTGTTACTATGCAGATGGCTCAAAGTGCCCAAAACACAGTGGTGAGGGGTAATCATAAATTTTGCTTCATGTGATTCAAGAAGATTAAAATCACCTTGGCATACACAGACATTGACTCAGGCAAATTTGGCCTGCAATATCTATAATGACCCAAGTTACAGGCTGAAGTTATCAACGCATCCTACTTACTAACTCTAATATCACATGAATGTTAACCTTCGAATCAATCTCAAGATTTAAAACATATAACAATATTTGCATCCAAAATGAAATGACTCAAGACATATGGAAATTCATAGAGTAACCTGAACATCAAAGGTACTGCTTGTCATAAACATTGCAAAAGGAACAAACCTGCACTGCAAGATGTGGGAGGATCATTCTGCAAGTCCTTCAACTCCTTCTGAATCCTCCTCGTAGCCATCAATAACTTATCAAAACCCTAAACCACCACAAGAACCTCAAACTCATAACGATGCACTTAAAATAGAGACCAACTACTACGAAGACTTAAGCCAAGCATCCCATGATCCATAATTCCAAACACAGTTACAACAACCAAAGCATCCACTCTATATCCTGGTCAAGATCCGATTTTCCAGCAAACGAAACTTACCAGCAGGTTTAATCAACTCAGATTCAAAACAATTGACCCTAGAACCCAGAAATTTGAAACAGAAAGAAGGAACCACATCAAGAAATCAAACTCTTTTAAGTATAGAAATAGACAAAAGAACGAGCAATAAGACCACCAATCTGCCCCGCTTGACCACAAAATCGAGAAATTAGGATAAGGCGATATCAATTTGGAAGATATTCTTACGGGCAAAGAAGACGATTTGGGACGACGGTTTCGCCTGCTAGGGCTTTTTTATATTTTTCGTGACCCCTTCACGCTCTTCTAGGCCTTCGAAAGAGAAGTCTTCCAGTATTTATAGTTCCAGAGTTTTAAGTTCGCCGCGGATTCCCATGTTGACATGATTTCATCCTGGCCGTCCGCTGGAAGACGGAGAGATCTGACGCGTCTTGACTCTTTGGCGACTCTTGCCCTTGGTCATAACAAATTTTACACCTTCCTGGCCGTCCGCTTGAAGACGGAGAGATCTGACGCGTCTTGACTCTTGGGCGACTCTTGCCCTATGTCATAACAAATTTTACACCTTCCTGAAAGCACAAAAAAACACTTTTCTTTTCCTTGGTAAAAAAAGTTTTCTGAGGCCCCTCCTTTGGAGAATAAAAATTTATCTAAAAATTTATTTTTTAAATAAATAATTTTAGATAATATTTAGATAAAAATAATTATTTATATTTTTATATATTTAAAATAATTTAGTTATTCATGTTCTTTTGCGCCACTATTTTTCTGAATAAGTTGCTAAGAAATATGCATATTTCCCACAATACCATTTATTATACAAATATTATTATATATAACAATATATTATATTATATTCTAATAATATATTAAAATAATAAAGTATAATATAATATTTTATTATTATATATAATTATATTATTATAATGTATTATAATATTATATTAATATCTTACATTAATATAATATAATATAATATAATATACTATATTATTATATAATAATATTATGTAATATATATATTATATTAGATTAGTAT
>KE504683.1:1079335-1094334 GCA_000441515.1 Elaeis oleifera | reverse complement strand
ACCAACTACTGATATATATATATATATATATATAGTCATTAACATAAATCTTAATTAAATTATTAATATTTTTCATATGAACATTGTTGCGGTCAATTCCCTGTTGCGCCCGTTGCCAGAGAAGAGCACATGCAAAAGAAGTCCGCACTGACTGAAATTGTGTCCGATGGGGACCCTCCGATACTTAAGTCAGTGGAGAGTGGTGAACAGCAGATAGAATTTTGAAAGTGGCAGAGTCTCAGCCCAAAAGTGCCTTACCAAGTGCTGTTGATTTACCTCATTTTATAGACGAATAGCTGGTAACTGTTTGTAACGGTTAGACATGTGGATCCTACACATTTCGGCATTATGTGATCGTGAGATGGGTGGTTATACCCGCCACTGATCATGTTTTGGCCATCATGCGCTTTCTGCGCTGGCAGTTTCAGATAAGCCGACTATATGTCGGTAACAATAGTATATCGATCGTATGTCGGTAGTCGAGAAATTCGAATGAGCATCGGTTGGTAATTCTAATATGCCGATGGTCATCGATCTGAGATTAATTGAGTTGTCGTGATTGTCTGTCGATGGCTGAGGATGGCCGACTGTATGTCGGCCAACTAATCGTTAGTCGGCATTGTATGTTCATGAGGTCGATTTAGAGTTGGAATCAAAGGTCGATTGAATTATCCCAACAGTTGTCCCCCACTCTCAAGTCCAAAGTAGTCTGATATGCATGTTGTCATGTGGTCTGTCACGTTGGACAAAAAAAGTTTGTCACGTATTGTCTCGAGCTCCAATTCAACTGTAGGCATTAATGATTTTTAAATATGAGAGGTCTCCAGCTATTTTATCGTTTCGATAACTGTGAGATCATTATTGAGATGTCATTTCGGAAAGATAATTCGGCACCTAAAAAATTCAGACAATTTGATTCTGATCGATAGATTTTGACCACATGTCCAGATGTCATTGGCTCTGTATCGTTCACGCAGATTATGGTGAGGTGGCACGATCTGGGAGTAGGTACGTCGAACCGTCCGATCAATGGTCGGTCTTGATGTAGCCACATGTCGTCATCTAAAGAGATCCTGATTTGAATAATTGCATTCGGATCATCGAGGGGTCCTATATATATAAAGTCATTTTCATCTGGACTTTATTTTTGGATTTATCACTTTTGTCTGCAACAGAAGGTTCCGCCCCAGTGTTAGGAGCTTTCGAAGCTTTCTTGTTCCTTGCGTCATCTTTGGCTCCAGGTCTAGTTCCCCTTCCTTCTCTTAGGGTTTTCCTTCTTTTTGGTTTTCATTTTTAATGGCAAGTAAGAAGGCTTCATCTTCTCGAGATAGTCGGTCGAAAAATCCGATCGATGATTCTCTTTCAGGTTCGGAGAAAAAAGTCTCTTCATTATCTGGGCTCAATGTTGAACGGCTCCGAGAACAGTACTGTATCCCGAAGCAATATCAGCTTTTCGCTCCTAGTTCAGATAGTCGAGTGAATTTTTTTTCTCTAGATCAGGTTGCATTTTATGTCGAGGACCTTCAAGCCAGTCTTCGATTTTCGATTTCGGAGTTCGTTCGGAATCTTCTTGACTATTATGATTTTTGTTCTACTCAGCTGGCTCTGAACTCTATCCGATTGATTATTAGTTTTGCTTTATTATGTTGTCTTATCCCAACTGATCCTCGTCCTTCTTTATTTCGAACTTTCTTTGTTCTCCGTCCTCACCCTAAGGTCAAGGGTTGGTGGTTTTTCAATCCGAGGAAAGGTCTTCTTTTATCTCTGATCTTCCATCATCCATTCATGGATGGAAGAACTAATTTTCTTTGCTTCTTCTTCATCTCCTTGGGACTTTCCTTCGTGCTGGGGTGATCCGAGAACTGGCCCCAATGAGAATAGTCGGGTGGATTCTGCCTATCGGAAAGACTTTCTTAAATTAAAAGATATGAAAGTTTCACCGCAACGAGAGCTGATGACCGAACAAGTTCTCTATGATGCTGAACTTAGTTCGGTAACTTTCTTAGATATAACATAGTCAGTCACTTCACTTTTTTTGTTTATTTTTGGATTCTGTACTGATCTTTTCTTTTGATTGCAACTATGTGGATGATGGCACGAGTTTCGACTGCCGACATCCGCCTGCATGCTACCAAGAAGAGGGCAGCGACCGATGCTGGATCTTTCTGACCGTCAAAAGGGAGTCGAGTTGACACCCCATCAGTACCGGCAAGGGAACCCGACGTTCTGTTGAAGATAGCTCCCAAGTCGGTCCTAACGTTGTCGGCCCCGACAATGCTTCCTCCAATTGATGCGCCGTCTGCTGGAATCGAGACGGCGAGAGATGAAGGGGCCACGGCAGAACCATCAGTGGCTCCATTAGTAGGGGTTCGGGTCGAATTAGCAGTCACGGTCGAACTCGAACAATCCGCTGTTGTGCCAGCTGTTCCTCCAGCGAAGCGGTCTCGAACGTAGTCAAGCAATGACTTCATGGCGGTCTCAAGCACGCGACCGCCGACTGGAGACCGGGGGAAGGCGCCGGCAATCTTTGCCGACGATGGGTCATCCATGGGCCTTCCAACCTTCTTTAACATCCGAATCTCCGCCAGTGAGTCAGCTCTGGCCAATCCATTATTGGCTAGACGACTCATCGAAGCTGCTCTTCTCCTGACTGATAGGGAGAACAGGAAGAATCGGACAGTGTCTGAGATATTTTTTATTTACCCGACGATACTTGGGGTAATTTTCAACATTCCTTCTCTTTTTTTTATCTGACTTATTTTTCTTTTCAGTGGGCACACGATATGCACGCTTTAGAAAGTGGATATCAAAAAATTATCGATTTTCATCAGTCATGGATGGATAAGGTGGTGGCTGCCAACGTCAAAAAGATTGCTGCGGTCGAACAACTCCAGACAGTAATTGAATAGAAGAAGAAGCTTCAGGAAGAGATCTCCCATATGACAGCCGACCTACAGTCCTTTAGAGCCGAGCTTGAGTCGGCTCATCAGAACATCACATCTCTCGAATCTCAGATTAGGAGCAAGAAGCACTCCATCAGTCGGCTCCAGAGAGAGAGAGGGATGGATGTATTGAGGAGCTGAAAGCAGAGCGCGGAAGGCATCGAGCCACCATGAAGAGGTTGGCATTGGTCGATGCTGAATCGGCCTCTATGAAGGCTGAAGTTGAGTCGGCGAAAGGCGCCCTGAGTCTGGCTATCGAGAACTTCAAGGATTCGAAAGAATTCAAGGAGAAGATTCATGAGGACAGATTCGCCTCTTATTGTGTCGGATACGAGGACGGTCGAGATGCGATCGAAAAATTATATCCACACTTGGACTTGAGCAGCGTCATTCCTTCTAGTTCGGGAGAAGAGGCCGCTGAAGAGGATGCCGCACCGGCTGAAGGAGATGCAGCGATTGCACCAGGACCTGCTCCAACTACCGAGGCTGTACCGGAGCAAGGTGATGAAGAAACTGACTGATGATCAGTGTAATATTTTCTTTCTTCTTTTGTAATCAAACAAATTTTGTAATCAGATCTTGGATCCAATTTTGTAACCTTCTCTTCAATAAATGAAAGAAAATTTTTCTACATACAAACTCTCTTTCATATTTGTACTTTCAATATTATGGAATCATAGTCGAACAACCGATTATCCATTTATGAATCGGATGTTCAATAATAATTGTAATAGCGTTTGTCCATTAGTCGAGTGTCAGTTGACATACTTTGTATGCCTTTTAGGCATTTAGATAGACGGTGATAAGCCGAATTTTTTGACTGACCATAGTCAAGTCGGTATATTTAGATATTTGATAGACGGTGATAAGTCGAATATTTTTGACTGAACGTAGTCAAGTCGATGTATTCTCGATTCGATCGGAGTTGAATCGGCATGATATTCCGTTTAGTTAAGACTAAGTCAGCATAAATAGTCATTCGACTGGAGTCAGTTTTTACAATAGAAAATTGAAATATAGTCGGCATGTCGATTTTTACAGTAAAAATTAAGATATGGTCGATAAAATTGATCGATTATTTATTGGTCTAATATCATTTTGTACATGTAGTTGACTGAAACTTTCACGATTCTAAATTTCAATGTTTCATTCTGAATATTATATATGTGAACAACTTTATTGATAATACATCTTCAAATTGTTGGCATTCCAACTCTGAGAAATAGTTGTTTCATCAAGAGTTTCTAGCCGATATGCATCCGATCGAAGTGTCTCGATTATTTTGTAGGGCCCTTCCCAATTTGAAGATAATTTTTTCTGATCCAGAGACTTTAAAACTTCTGCTTTTCTTAGGACCAGATCTTTCGGACAGAAGACCTTCGGCTTAACTTTTGCATTATAATATCGGGTTACTCTTTACTGATATGCTGCCATCCGATCTTGAGCTTGCTGTCGGATTTTCGAAAGTAAGTCTAGATCGGTTCTTCGATATTTTGAATTGCTCGACTTATTATACTGTTCCACTCTTGTTGATGGCAATTCGATCTCAAGTAGAATCAACGTCTTTGTTCCATAGGCCAGGTTGATCGATGATTCTCCCGTCGATATGTGAAGAGTTGTCCGATATGCCGATAAGATCAGATATAGTTCTTCTACCCAGAGACTTTTAGCTTCATTCAGTCTGATCTTGAGATCATATAGAATTGTTCGATTGGTTACCTCCACCTCACCATTAGATTATGGATGGTCGACTGATGTGAGTTTGTACGTAATACAAATTTCGCACAAAATTTTTTGAAGTTTTAATTATCGAATTGTTGATCATTGTCAGTGATGATGGTATGTGGTAGATCGAATCTGCATATGATTGACTTCTAAATGAAGTCTTCCATCTTACTTTTAGTGATTTATGCCAAAGATTCAGCTTCTACCCATTTGGTGAAGTAATCAATGACAATTACTATGAATTTTCTCTGACCAGATGTCAGAGAAAAATGATCGAGTATGTCGATTCTCTATCGTGTGAAAGGCCATGGTACAATAATTGATATCAGCTGATTGACCAGTTGATGTTGTATATTTGCATACTTCTGACATGGTTCATATCTTTGGACGAGTTCAGCTGCATCTTTCTTCATGGTGGGCCAATAATATCCTCGTCATAAAATTTTATAAGCCAAAGATTTGTCCTCCAAGTGATTTTCACAAATCTCTTCATGAACTTCTTGGAGTGCATAGTCGGCATCTGCTGGTCTCAAACACTTCGGTAAGGAAAAGAGAATGGCCTTTTATAAAATTGTCCATTCATCATAATATATTATGAGGCCATCCATTTAAGTCGTTTGGCTTCTAAAAGATCTGCAAGTAGAGTTCCATCACTCAAGTACTGGATGATCGGGTCCATCCAGTATGGCTCATCATTGATTTACAGCACTTCTTCGATTTTATCAATGCTCGGTTGCTCGAGACATTCGACGAATGTCCGACCTATCAAGTTGAATGAAGTAGTTATAAGTCGGAAAAGTACATCAGCTCGAGCATTCTTCATTCTCGAAATATGAGAGATCTCAAAATATTTTAGAGTTGATGTAAGATCTTTCATTTTCTGAAGATACTTCACCATAATGAGGTCTCGAGCTTCAAACTCGTCCTTGACTTGTCCTGTAATCAATTGTGAGTCGGTGAAGACCTTCAAGTTGTCTATGTCAAGTTTTTGGTAATCTTCAAGTTGACAAGGAGAGCTTCATATTCGGCTTGGTTATTTGAAGCTTTGAAGTTAAACTAAAGGGCATATTAGGTTACAATCCCTTCGAAATTGGTGAGGATGAGGGCTCCACTGCCTTATGCGTTGGATGCTCCATCAATATATAGCATCCACACCAATGTTAAGTTGGGCTCAGGAGTTTCAACTTGCTTTAATTTATCGTTGGGTTCATCCTCAGAGTTATTGTCAGATATAGTACATTCGATGATGAAATCAGCCAAAACTTAAGCCTTCATCGACGGTCGTTGACGATATTGAATATCAAACTCGTTAAATTTTATTGTCCACTTTACTATTTGACTTGAAGTATCAGGTCGGTATTAAATTGCCTTCAACAGTCGATCCGTCAAGACAACAACAAGATGTGCTTGAAAGTATGGATGAAGTCACTGTGATGATATGATTAGAGCGTAGATCATCTTCTCCATCCTTGAATATCTTATTTCGATATTATGAAGTACCTTGCTGGTGTAATAAATAGGCCATTGAATTTGATTTTCATCCTTCTGGATGAGTACCAAACTAACTGCCTCCGTCGAAGTCACCAAATAGAGATACAAAGTTTCTCTCACTTTTGATTTTGTAAGTAGTGGTGGAGATGCTAGATATCTTTTTAGATCTTTGAAGGATTGTCGGCACTCGTCCAACCATGAGAAGTCTTTTGTTTGTCTCAGAGTCTTGAAGAAGGACAAACATCTTTCTATCGATCTTGAGATAAATTGACTAAGTACGGCGATCCTTCCGTTAAGTTATTGTATCTCTTTCTTGAAGTTTGGATGCTTTATATTAATGATAGCCTATATTTTCTCGAGATTGGCTTCAATTCCTCATTGTGACATAAAAAATCTAAAAAATCTTTCAGAAGTTACTCCAAATACACACTTAGTTTGATTCAATTTCATCTAATGTCGTCAAAGTATGCCAAAAGCTTCTTCCAAATTTCGAACATGATCAGAAGTTTGAAAATTTTTCACCAGCATATCATCCATGTAGACTTTCATATTTCATCCGATTTGTGTCTTGAATAGTTTATTGACTAAACGTTGATAAGTAGCTCCGACGTTCTTTAAACCAAATGGCATTACTTTATAACAGTAGATGCCTTTATCAGTTATGAAGGCTGTGTGCTCCTCGTCTTCAGGTGCCATTCGAATTTGATTATATCATGTAAAGACGTCCATGAAGCTTAAAAGTCAGTATTCCGAAGTCGCATCAACTAGTTGATCGATCTTCGATAAAGAAAAGCTGTCTTTCGAACAAGCTTCATTTAGATTTATATAGACGATGCAGATTCTCTATTTTTTATTAATTTTTCTCACCATCACTATATTGGTGAGCCAATCGGGATAATTAACTTTTTTGATGAAGCCAGCTACGAGGAGCTTATCGACCTCTTCATCGATGACCTTCTATCTTTCAAGAGCAAAAGATCTTTCTTTTATCTCGCCGGTCTAATTTTAGGATTAATGTTTAGCCGATGGGTTATTATCTTCGAAGGAATACCTGACATATCAGTTGTCGACCAAGCAAAAATGTCATCGTTTGCTCTTAGTAAATTTATCAGTTGTTACCGCTCCACATCAGACAGCTGCGATCCAATTTGGACCGTCTTCTTAGGATCCTCTTCTTTCAGTGGGATGAAATCAGTTACTCGGTAAGTTCACCCATTTCTTCATTTTCTCTTTGATCCAACTTATCGACGGACAAAGAGTCTTCAGATTGATTATTTTGTGTGGAGACCAAAAGCAATATTGAGCAAGCTGTTGATCTCCACGTATTTCTATAACTCTATTTTTTATTGAGAATCGGATCAGTAAATGATATGTTGAGACTACTGCTCTCAGGGTATTAAATCCAGATCGTCCAAGTATGGCATTATAAGCCAATGAAACTCGGATGATGGTGAATGTCAGGAGAATAGTGCTTTGTTGTGGATCTGTTTTGTGGTTAGTAGGAGAGTGATTTCTCTTTCCACAGTAATTACATCTCCAATAAAACTGACTAATGACATCGAGACTCTTCTGAGTCGATCAGTTGGTAGTCACATTTAGAAGAAAGTCAAATTAAAAGAATATCAGTTGAGCTTTCATTATCAACTAAAATTTCTTTATATCATAATTTACTATCATTGTCGAGACAACGACAGCATCATCATCGAAAATTTGTATTCCTAAGACATCATCTTCTGAAAAAAAAATTACATTATCAAGTCGTCGTTTCTTCACCGACTCTTCTTTGAAAGTTGTATGCGTGCTCATCCGTGTGAATATACTTATATGTGTGCTCCAAAAATTCAGCATAGGTCTGGAGGAGTGTCTTATCAAGAGAATAGATGAATTTGGATCCCCTCAGACCCCTCTTCATGGTCGATATGGCCATATCTTCATTGAGGTCTCTGACCTTAAATGTGGCTGCATTGAAGTGAGCCACAAAATCTCTCAACATCTCTGTCTTGCCTTATTTGATGGAGAAAAGACTGTCTGATGTCTATAATACCTTTTGGCTAGTATTGAAATGGGCCACGAAAGAATGCTCGAGCTACGTAAAGAAATTTATGCTCCCCGACTGAGTCCCAGAATACCAGGCTTGAGTAGCTTTTCGAATAGTCACCGAAAAGTCGATGCATAAGAAGACATCGATTGTCCTCTAGATCATCATGAGAGCTTTATAGCTCTTCAAATGATCGATTGGATTGGTGGAGCCATCGTATGGCTCCATCTGCGGTATTTTGAACCGAGACGGAATCGATTCGTCCAGGATGCGCTGAGAGAGAGATTGGATAGTGTGGAAGTCGTAGTCGTTGGAAGATTTTCGACCTTTCATCTGAAGTCGGACAAGTTGGTGGTCAATCTTCTTGACTTGCACTCGTAGTCATCGAGCCACCGTTGCTGAAAAAATCGAGGGGTAGAATCTCCTGAAGAGCTTGAAGATGGAGAAGTAAAGACGTACGCGGCCTTTTCCTTCTTGATACTATGTACATGGGAAGGAGAGGGAGAACGCCGTGAAGGATGGGCAGCACGATGGAGGTACCGTGAATGCGGTTGTCCATCTCGGTGAGAGTGTCGAGACGATCGCCGCTCTGGAGATGAGGAGGGAGAATGCCGTGGAGGATGGCGGCTGTGTCTAAACGGCACTGAATGAGCCACCGGCTCCTCCACCGACAGTTGATGCTGCTGTTGTGTTTGTTGTTGTTGGAGGCTGTTGTGTTTGTTGTTGTTGGAGGCTGTAGACTGCTTTCGTTAATATCTTCATTTACTACATTAGGGCAGCAATTTGCACGTCCGTAGTGACTACAGGACGCGAAGAGCTGGGCTCTGCCAATGAAGGTGGAGGAGGAATATCTTTTCGACGGAAGACTGCCTCACAATCTTGTTGAATGTTGAGTTCTGATCTTCGCTATGGTTGCTCATATTCCCCCTACCTAGCACGTTAATCTGTTGCGATCAATCTCCTGTTGCGTTCATCGTCAGAGAAGAGCACTTGCAAAAGAAGTCCGCACTGATCGAAATTGTATCCGACAGGGACCCTCCGATGCTTAAGTCAGTGGGAGTAGTGAACAGCAGATAGAATTTTGAAAGTGACAGAGTCTTAGCCCAAAAGTGCCTTACCAAGTGCTGTTCATTTACCTCCTTTTATAGATGAATAGCTGGTAACCGTTTGTAACGATTAGACACGTGGGTTCCGTATGTTCCGATATTATGTGATCGTGAGATGGATGGTTATATCCGTCACTGATCATGTTTTGACCATCATGCGCTTTCTGCGCTGGCAGTTTCAGGTAAGCCGACTATATGTCGGTAATAATAGTATGTCGATTGTATGTCAGTAGTCGAGGAGATCCGAATGAGCATCGATCGGTAACTTTGATATATCGATGGTCATCGGTCTAAGATTAATCGAGTTGTCGTGGTTGTCTGTCGATGGCTGAGGATGGCCGATTGTATGTTGGCCAACTGATCGTTAGTCGGCATTTTATGTTCATGAGGCTGATTTAGAATCAGAATTGGGGTTGATTGAATTGTCCCAACAAACGCCATATTTTGAATGGACAGCTATTGAATGTACATTTTATCTCTATTCTACTAGCCTCATTCTTGATAAACCTCACTCATACCTTTGTACTATACTAGATCACAACATCTTTAAACTATTCTATGATATTGAATGTTACATCTTTACAAAATCTAACATCCTTTATGTCAGTTATAGGATTGAAAAAACCCACCTCTTCCTTCTCGTAAACTCACCAATCTCATGGTCAGGACTAGATTCAAATGTTTCAAATTTAAATAAATCATGGTAGTCACTATCATACTTAATTTGCTCTTCAATTTCACCCACTAGAGCGGTAACACTTGGTTCTATAATTTGATCCTGAGATGGTGGTTGCTTCTTTTGTAGCTCATCATTTTTTTCATTATTTTTTTCTTTACTTCCTTCAATTTATCCCTCATAGCTATCAATTTCTCATCATCAGTTAATAGCTTATTAACTATATAATAACCATCATCACTCTCTTCCTCTTTACTGTCATTGTATGGAGTGTAGGCTTTATCCTTGGAAGATTCCTCAGCAATTTTTTGATCCCTAAATTTGTTAAGCTCTTTCTCTTCTTCTTTGCTTATCACCACTCGCTGACTTTGCTGAGCAACTATTTTTCTGCCTTTGTCCCTTACTGCCTGCTTACCAATTACTCTGCTTATCATTGATTCTAGGCTTTTTTCTCACCAATCTTTTAGCAAGACCTCTAGTTCTTGGTCTCTCAATAATTGCTTTATTCACTGGTTCTTCATGCTCAACATAAATATGAAGATATTTCTTATATCCAATACAAGCTTTATCATTTTATTAAGCTGACCATCTTCATACACTAGCCTCATTCCATGTTTGTCATTACGAACATAAACCCTACAAAATGATCTTACAGCCTTATCCATACACAGCTTCTCTATCACATCTTGTAACTTCTCAAGGTATAAGCTTTTCATGCCATGGATATCAAAATAATCTACATTCCCTCCAATATGTTCCATGCATCCAATCTTATTGACCAACAAGCCACCATGATATACAACAATGGTTAGACAGTCCATTCTACATGATATATGAAAAGATTATAATTAAAAAAATTATTATTAAAAAATTATAACCAAATCTATAAAGTAGTCGCACAGAGTTTTTCAAAATAGATTAGTTGTTAATAGAGTCTATTAACATTAAAAATCTGTGTCTATGAAGCAAGATGGTAATTATGCTGCTTATCTTAACTAAGATACACTATCTTGCTGCATTAAGATATCCTCCTTTTCTATAGCAAGATATATGACTGAAATGATATGAATTTCTTCCTTTTTTCAGAAAAGAAGATGCCTTAGCAAGACAATGATAGAGAGATAACAATGGTAAACAAATAACAAAGATTTATCAAAGATGTGTGAGCACATGGAGACAACACATTAGAACCACATTCTACAAAATTTCAAAACTTTAAGAAAGCTTTCGGATGGCATAGAGATAACTTGGGATGGCATTATGCTTCATTAAAAGCTTTAACAAAGCTTTGGGATTATATATAGATACAACAAAATACACTTTTTTGGGCCACTTTCTGCTGCAAATCACTAGTAACATTTGATGTTAAGTCAATCTTTATCGTTTCTTTCTGAGATAAAAGAATTATGGATTACGAATAAATCTAAGTTAAACCCTAACAAGTGAAACCTTAATGTAAGATGAGAAATTACCTTCTTCACAAAAATGGAGGACCTGTCATTATATAGCACCGCTACTTGCTGACTGACTGACTACCACTCCACAAGGGTTATCGGCATTTAGACACTGGAAAGAGACATCCTAGATGAAGAAAGACATAAACGGGAAGAAATCCTTATGTACAAAACTCCCTTATGCCCGATAAATCCTATTTGTCATGTACCTTTGTCATGTAAGTGTACGTGACTTTTTCATAATGAAAACCAGATGGAATGCACAGTCAGGATCCAAATCTTCTTTAAAAGTATGATGACCTGATTATATCAAATTGAAGATCGGGATAAAATTAAAAATCTCAAATAATTTAGAATTTTTTTCATGATTAATCCTATAAAGAATGGTTGGTGATTTTTTTTCATTATGAACTATTGGATCATATACGTCTCTCAAAACATCGTGTCTACTTTTTGACAAAAGAAGGCAAAGGTTGGAGGGCTTTGAAATTTATGCAAAAAGCAATTCAATATTTCTCATCATGGAAGAAGATCAATCATTCTTTGTACCAAACATGCCATCTGAACCCAAGAGTAATTCTTCGTGCACTGCCCGCGGTGTAAAAAATCCAACATAGAGTGCATCATTTTTTCAATTGGACCACGTAGCCACCGCTTTCCGATGCACATTTAATGCCTGCAGGTTGATGTTTTCATTTAAAATTTATATAACGAAAATTTCTTTATTCAAAATTATGATATCCCTTCACAAAAAGTTCTTTATGACTTTCTGTGAGTGACGTCTTATAAATATATATGACTTCCTGTGAACATATATGACTTTTTGTGAACATATATGACTTCTTATGACTTCTTGTGACTTTCTGTGAACAAATATGACTTCTTGTGAATATATATATGTTCACAGAAAGTCATACATGTTCACAGAAAATCATATATATTCACAGAGAGTCATATGACAGGAAGTCATATATATTCACATGAAGTCATATGGTAGAAAGTCATATATATTCACAGAAAATCATATGACAGGAAGTTATACAAAATATCAAGAAGTCATGAAAGATATTTTGTCATACAAATTTTAATAAAAATATCAATCCGAATGTATTAAATATGCATTGAGAAATGATGATTACGTGCTCCAATAAAAAAAATGATATACTCCACGTCGGAGGCAGTGTACAAAGAATTACTTCTGAACCCAAAGGACAACATGCTCCCCTCCTATATGGCCCAGCACGGCACCCGTAAGTGGCTCCTCATCCGCAAAAATGCCGGTAATGTACCCTTCCATGCTAGTACTAGTTCATATATAAATCACTATCACTAGTAATGGCTCAAACAGCGCTGACAAACTCTTTTCCAAGCGACAGCAGGCCTACAGTGATGTGGGAAGAGCTGCCGGCTCTGCAGACCATTGTCAAGCTCCACATCGTCGTTGGAAACAGGAAATACCCTCGCTACTTGCCTACTTCCCTGGTGGATGTATCATAGGCTAGCTAATCCATCCACTGCCAAGCTATTTTACTGGTCCATCAATCATAAAGTTCCAGTCGAATAATTTTGTATTACATGACTAACATGGACCAGAGATTTTGGCGCTTATAATGTTATGGTTCTTCGGCCCAGCTGCTTAGGGCGCACTAGCAATGACGTCAAGAGCCACTAGAATAATACCAAGCTCAGGAGGAAGCTCTCCGGGATGAGGATCGATCTTGTCACGGGCTTAAGCCTTTCTCCCACCTCATGTCTGAGATTTCCACCACCCTCCCGGCCCCCACCGCAGGCGGCAGATCTCACCGAGGCCGCCCTCAGCTGCTTCAAGAACGACATGCTCGACCTCCTGACCAAGAAACACATCGACTTCGCCAGGCCAGCAACACCATCAATCGGTGGCGAGCGGAGCATGACACGAAACCATATGGAAGATCAAATTACGCCAGCCCAGGGCCATCACGAAAGAGGCCAACAATGTCAAGGCTTGGGCCATCATAGGCTCAACAAGAGAGCCATCAGACGGCCTTGGCGGTTTGTGCGCATGCGCCTGATAGTGGGTGAGGCTTGATACGGTGGGACAACCTTTATTAATGATGGTGAGGGATTAAGATGGAACCAGAGCTTGTGCACCGGGGGCACCTGCAGTGGTGATGCAGCAGAGCAGCAGGATAGCAAGATGCATAAGAAAGGCGAGGACGATGGTGAAGAAGAGACTTGGGGTGGAAACGCTGAAAAGGGGATTGCAGCATTTTCAGTTGAGACGGCGTTTTGTGGGACTTAATCTGATGATTTGATGAATCCCATTGCGTAAAAAGAGTGGCAGAACTCAAGATCACTTAAATTTTTTTTTTCGGTAAGACAAGATCACTTAATTGAAATGAGTTATTGGTACAGGATCTTTAGTCTGTAAGACAGCATAACAACAGAAAGCTTTATTCTGTAGACTATGACAAGATAATGAAATTGATCTCTCTTTTCCATTTGATAACAATTTGTAATGTAACTTTTACCGCCTACAATAAAATTAAGCAAAGTATGAAAAGAAGATGACGTGTCTGCAAGAACCTGCAAATTTACCATCGTCAAAATTAGAGCAATATACGTATATATGTGTCTCTGTGTGTACTGTATTTACCATCATCTGTGTGCGCGGGGTTGGGGGGGTGTGGGTGTGGTGTGGGTGGTGTGTGGGGGTGGTTATATAAATAAACTAAATCTGCTTGCCTCCAGTTGCTCTTCAGTAAAAGCATCCTTGTGGATGCACCAAGTATCTGCATGAGTACGGCGGAACTCTGCAACTACTTTTGTAACCGTGGATCTGACTGGAGAAGGCTCCCCAATGAACCGAGCAAGCAATGTTACATGATCCGGAAGCCAGCTGCACAAGTATCGAATTAGAACATAGCTCATCTCCATTATCATCAAAAAAGCATAAATACAACTGTGATGCAACTTTTTCTGAAAAAGGACTAATAGGATATCCTTGACATTGCAATGAAAAAGAGTCAATGATATAAATCGAGGGCAACTCTATTTCCATACATGTTTCAAGAATTTCTTACGATTTTGTTGGCTCGGGCTTTTTTTTGGGGGGGAAGTGGATGGTGGTGAAGAATGCACCAGTCTGACAAAGATGGCATCAGAACAATATCTGATTCAAAACTTCTTTGAGCACCTACTAAAGATTAGAAAACTCTGCAACATTTCCCAATTTCCATCATTAATATAATTTGTTAACCTCCTGCCTCTTTGCCATCACCACCAGTTCTTATTGAGATGACAGGATACATGAAATCTTGTTTCATGGAATTGGTTTGAACAAGGGTCTTTTCATGTCCCAGCATGACAGGGGTTGTCAGCCATTCCATCCTTTTCCTATAAGAATAGAACTGGGATGGGGGCAGAGCTCCGAAACCCATCCACATGAGAGAAGAAGAAGAAAGAGAAAAAAAGAAAGGAAGGAAACAAGAAGAAAGGGGAAAAAAGAAAAGAAGGAAGAGAAGAAAGTAAAAGAAAGGAAAAGAAAGGAAAGAAGTAGAAAAGAAAGGAAAGGGAAAGAAGGAAAGG
>KE504683.1:995767-1043855 GCA_000441515.1 Elaeis oleifera | reverse complement strand
ATATATATATATATGTATGTATGTATGTATGTATGTATATGTATGTACACACACATGCACGCACGCACGCGCATGCGTGCGCACGTACGCACGCACCCACACGCACGCACACGCACACACACATATATATATACACACGTACGCGCACACATATATACACACATACATACATACACACATACATATATACATACATACATACATATATATATACACACACACACATATATCTATATATATGCATATATACACATACATACATATATATCTACATACATACATACATATATATATATATAGACACACACATATATATGTATGGATATATATACATGCATACATACATACATATCTATACATGCATACATACATACATATATATACATGCATACATACATATCTATATGTATGAATATATATACATAGATATATATCTATATATGTATGTATATATATAGATATATATCTGTATATGTATGTATATATATAGATATATATCTGTATATGTATGTATATATATAGATAGATATCTATATATGTATGTATCTATATATGTATGTATGTAGATACATACATACATACACACACACACACACATACATGGATATCTATGTATGTATGTATGTATATGCATATGCATACATGCATACATACATATGTATGCACGTATGTATATGCATATATATATACATACATGTATGTATGTATATAGATATGTATATATGTGTGTGTGTGTGTGTATAGATCTAGATCTAGATATAGGTATATATAGATAGATATACACCAAACCAGAGGGCTGAACCTACCAATAACTGACCGGTTTGGTTCCATACACCTTGAACCAGCCGGTTTCGTTCCATACACCCCGAACTAGCCAGTTCGGCATGGTTCAACTAATCTTGAAGCTTAGTTTTGATATCCCATTGATAAGAAAAGTCCACAACTTCCTAAGTATTGCTTTAAATAGGTTTATCAAGAATTTATCCCTGTTAGAAAGGATGAGCCCCAAGGAATTGAATTCATTGATAAAATCCCATCACTTTAAATAGATGGAAAACAATTACATACGGAAAGCAATAAATACTAAATACTATGTTTAAAGATATTAAATATATCCTTCCCATATGAAAACTTTCTAAATAAATCATAATTCTAACATTCCCCTCAAGCTAGAGCATATATATCAAACATACCCAGCTTGTTACACATGGATTTGAAAATTCCAAAAGACAGACTTGGTCAAAATGTCAGCTAACTGCTCGGATGATGAAGTGAATGGTGTTACGATGGTTTTGCTCATCACAGCATCTTTTACGAAATGGTAATCTACTTCGATGTGCTTGGTCCTCTAGTGGAATACAGAATTGCTAGCTATATAAATGGCTGCTCGATCATTAAATGAAAACTTTCTAAATAAATCATAATTCTAACAATCCCTATACAAAATATTAACTCAAAGAAAAATAACTTTGCTACTTTGAAGTACAATATGGAAAAGACTAAAATGTCCTAAATTCATATAGGATGCCCAATCCTGAAAAAGTTGGTCATAGCTAAACATCACAGTGCATTTAATAAAATAAGGAAAACATCAAAATATCCTAACTTTATATAAGATTGCACAAGCCTCATAAAGTTGGTCACAGCCAACAAATATATTGCATTTAACACCTCAACATAGCCTGGTCATGTTGAGACATATCAAATAATAGCTTAATGCATTTCACGTTGTGGCGCTTGAAGTCTAGGTTGCATTTGAATCTATAATTTGACTTCAAATGAAAAACGCTTGGAAGTAATATATGCATAACAACAGACTTGTACGTCTGAATATATATCAGATTTTTAACTTACAAAAAGGACTCAAAGTATACCTGAAAACAGGGTGCTACATAAATTTCCTACACTTTATAACTACTCACCCTTGATATGGTTTGGTGCAGACCTTAACCATCTCCAACTCTAACCTTCTAGTAAAAGGGTGCTAGACAACAAATACCTACCATAGGATGTCTTTCGATGCCTTCCTCTACTTCTAGATCCCATATGAATCATGACCCCTTTCAACAAATTATGGTGGACATGTATCTTCTCTCTTTTTTTATTTATAGGATTAGCATTAGATTGTTTCCGTCAATATCAGACCAAATTGCCTGGTTAGGTTGGTATCATAGCATAACGACCACAAAATGGGATGGTTCATGGTCTCAATACAGCATGGGGCCCAAACAAGTGTTAATCAGTACCTACCAAGCTAAACCACTCAAAACCAAGTGGCTCCAAGCGGTTCAGCCTAGTAAAAGCTTGGCACAGGCCCTATTAACCCCTCATTCTCAATAATTGAGGAAGAAATGGACACCACACCCTTTCCTCCTTCTGTTACACAAATAAGCAATGTAGGAGTGAAGAAAGAGATGAGGAAAGAGAGGGAAACAAAAGCAAAAGCAAGGAAAGAAGAAGGCAGAGCCATTGGAGAGAGTGGAGGAGCCAATTTATAGTGACTCTGAGAATATTGAGCCCTGCAATGAGGGATTACCTAGGTCACCTCATAATATAAGCAATGATAATAATGGCTCTTTAAGTGACAACGGATTCAATGAACAAGGTACAAGAAGTGGACATTGGAGGGGGTGTCATGCAGTTCATTTTGCTTACTCCATTCACTGGTGAGTCCCCAATTGAGTATGGGAGACAGGATAGCGACCATGGGCATAGGGCAAGGGAGGGCACCACAGCACACAGGAGGGGGTACACACAACCAATTTAGCTAATAAATAGTGTGTCAAGTAGAAATCTTGGATGTATCAAGATTCCCCCCACCCCTTCCCAATTCTTAGGATCATCATTCTCTACTGGATCATATCCTCCCATGCTGGGTTTTACCCATATAGATACTTGCCCTTTGAGCCTTCATGTTCAAGCAGGCATTATGCTCTTCAGTCTCTGTCAAACTGTGGGTCAAACCTTGCTTGGTCCCTTTTTCCAATTTCTAACGTTGTACGCGACAAACAGTACTATCAACATGGTTGTCCTGTACAAACAACCTACCCCAATATCAAGACTGGAGTCAAGTCCAGGGCTTGACTATGAACGTAACCCAAACATGTATGATGGACATTGACACTCGACTTGGAATTGGACAAATGCATGGATGTTGCATTTCCAATTTCTGATATAAGAATTTTCCATGTTTAGTATTATAACTATCTAACACGCATCATATAGTCATGCTATTCTTTGACATGCAATAAAAGAATTAAAGTTTATTATATATAAACATCAAAAACAAACTCAAAAAATCATATTTTCAATCAAAAGTAAATAAAGAAAGCTTAAAACTTGGAAAATAAAAATAAAAATAGCTTTTTGTGTATCAATACAAGTTGGTAGGGTGCAATATGGTATCAATAACATGCTGTACTAGTCTTCTACCAATATACAGTTCAGTACTTAGTCTGCAAACCTCGATCCTAAGAACATCCATTGATGCAAAGTTGCCTTAGTTCTTTATCAAATTGGCCTTGGAAGTTCTCATCATCTATGAGAGCTTCATCAAGGACAGCAATCTACAAGACAGTTGGCTTCATACGAACTTCCATTAACATTTCAGATTTCTTCTAGCGCTTCTTGAGGATTTCATTCTCTTGGGGATCATGAAGAATTCTTTCTAAAAGGAAATTTGAACTTCAATGAAGGGTTCTTCCCTGTTATTCTAAACTTATTTAAAGCACTTAACTTTTAGAACTCTAAAGGAGACATTAAATGTACACAAATATGAAGTAATAGCTTTTATGGCTGCAAAAGGATCGGGTCGGGCCGAGCATGCTTGACCCCAACCAGACCCAATTTCATATTTGGCTCATGGTTTTGGACCTAGAACTAACCAATTAGTTCATTGAGTTGGGTCGATGAAAAGGATTTTAGACCCAACAGTTTATTCAGATCAGGTCAGGTCAGGGTAAAGTATGACTCAGACCCATCCTGAAATGTTCAGCTTTGGGTTGGGACCGGCTCGGGTCAGGTCAAGTTTGTAGTCCAAATCAAGCATCCTACTATTTTTTATAGCTAAAATTTAACAATTGATAATTAAATATAAAATCATTAAAAAATTTAAATAAAGTAAAGAAATAGCTTAAAATTGAATTTCATTATGATATACAAATTACAATTGTTAAAATATATATTTATATACTTGAGAGCATTAGAAATAAAATTCAATAAAACAGACAATGAAATATGAATATTTAAATATAATTAAGTGAAAATAGATGAGAGGAGATCTGGTTATTGAGATGAAAAGTGAGGAATTAGTTTAAACGAGAGTTTGTTCAATGAATTGGCAAAGATATTTAGAATGAAGGAGAAGGAGGTTTATATGGCTCGATTTTTGAGTCAGGCCAAATCCGGATCAGATCAGGTCAGGCCCATCTTTTGTTGACCCAGATAAGTCATGGATGATATACGGGCTGGGTTGGGTCAAGTCAAGTTGAAAAGTATAACACCCAAATGCGACCCATGTTTTAGATTGGGTCCAATTTTTGAACCTGACCCAACCTATGGGTCTTCAAATATGGATCAGGGTTGGTTCTAATCAGGTTAGGTCATGATTTGACCCAACCCATTTACAGCCCTAATAGTTTCCTGAACAAATGAGTTGGAAGGCAAGGTAAAAGATTCAAAACTTAGGTGAATTGATCTTGTTGATAACCAACATCTGATCTTAGTATGGAATACATGACAAGAGCCCTATCTCATCAAAGGATTCAAAAACCGTCACTAATACTTGTGCCAGTCATTGGGTGGCATGGCACATGTTGCACAGTGATTCACCTAGGAACTAGAACCAGATGGTGCTAGATGTTGGTTCATTTCAGTAAGGCATATACTGGCAAGTATGGATTAGCCCTTAAATCCTTGATCTCATTCATGAGAATATCTTGAAGTAATGCAGAATCATGGATTTCAAATTAGAGTATACTGGAGTATTGGCTATAGCTAAATTAGAAGATTGGCACCTAATTGAAGAAATCCTAAAGCTTCTAGAGCTCTAGGAATAACAACAAAAATAGTACTCACATATAGACCTTACAACCCATGTCTACGTACAAAAGCTACAACAATGATCTTGCATCACAATGAATTAAGATATGCTTTACCCTCCACAAATTTCAGATCACAGTTGTCGACATGCACCACTAGTTTTTTGATAGCAATCAAGTTCGCCATCTTATTAAAATGGCATTTTAAGTTGAGCCATTGTTTCATTTTAGTTTCTTTATTGTCTCAGAAACTACATAAAGACAGGCCTTGGCACAACAATAAGATTGCTCCACTGTGACTTGGATGTCATGAAACTGATACACCAAAACAACCTCTCCACATGAGGGGTAAGGCCGCGTGCATCTGATCCACCCCATACTCTATAATGGAGGGAGTCTCGTGCGCTAGAACACCCTTTATGTTGTCTCAGATACTACACAAAGAAGCAAATCAACTAAAAATCATGTTAAAAGGCTGACCAGTTAGGCAGAGTCTTTTTCTTTTCTTTTTTTTTTTTGTCTATGGCCTATCCAAGCTAGTATGCCACCAAGTCATCAGGAAACATTTTCCCTCACCTCAAACATGTTTAAGAATCGTGTAAAAAGTGCTGGCAAAGAACCTTCCAATCAATTGACTTGCAACTCTTTATACAACGTGCAATGACAGAAGCCCACTGAATATCCCAAAATTGGCAATTTGGTACAGAATCCCAGAGATCAAGACACTGCTTAAGCCAATCGCTGCAACCAGAAATAACAATGGAAGGCAAACAAATACTTGCAGATGGTGGAGAAAAGTAGATTATCTAGCTGTTATATATGTTTCTTATGTACCTTGTAAAGTAGTTCCGATTCTCCAAGTTCATAGGTAGAAACAGTCTCACAAATCCAGCACCTTCGAAGGTTGAATTATGCCATGGATTTTCCATTAAAGCCCTGCTCATTTTTAAGTGACACAGAGAAGTGCAACCAACATGAAAGCTAGTGAGCAGGATTACAGCTTAATAATGTTCAAATTCAAGTAGAATCTCCACAATTGATTGCAACTTGTAATTTCTGCAGATACCTGGTGTTGTTTGTCTGCATAGATCTAACTTCTAATGATGAAAAGACAACATTATTAGAGCCAACCTCTGGAACACTAATTAATCACACATGGAAAGGGAGGTAAAGTAAAATGAAATTTCAACACTGATCAACTGAATAACATGAAGCAACCACTTTATCATTAAGTGAATGGCATGATAAATGACTGTCGATCTAACTCTACAAAATACAGATTTGAAGAGAGGTATATGAAATATTTACTCATTGCTTGTCAACAACAAAGGTAAACACTGCTGATGGGGACTGCTGACACCTCTTGAACCAAAAGATGCTTGCTCAAATCATTCTTCTAAATGTTGAAACAAGGGCTCATAGGTCAATTATGCATCACATTAATGCGGACCTAGCCATGTTAGTTATCTGACTTTCTTTTATGTTCCTAGTAATCAGCCCAAAGTTCGGCTGGCCCAGTTGGGTAAATGACTTTGGGTTGTGTCCAGTAAACTGACCCACTACCAGTGTTCGTTCAGCCTTGTCCAACATACTGGCAGGTTGGGTTGGACTTGTGTCAGTCCAATGCTGAACTGCCACACCTAGTAGAAGTCTAGCTGACCCACTGCCACATATATTTAATCATCTACTGCATGAGAATCATCCACAGGGGACCCATAATTGATTTCCTTAATTGGAATTCTAGTATTTTCATCACAGCCTTGTATTTCTTTGGTTGTTGGAAATGACATTTAGTATTATTTTTTCCAGAGCAACTCAAGTTCCTGAACACAAGCCACATAGTTAACATTATGATGTAACACAGATTTGAGGGCCCACCAGAGCAAATGGTTAGAATCTGCTGCAGTCAACAAAAATTAGCAAGATTCTAGAACATCTGGTTTCTACATATACATCAGTTGAGCTCGGGCTAGTTGGAAAGATCCCTTCAAGATCTACAATAATAAAGTTGATATTTTCAGCCCTTGGTCAAATTCACTTGCTTTGAGAACCAAGACTGGCTAAAGACTTCAACTGTAACATAGTGGCAAATTTGCTCCAATTTATGTGACATTAATCATCCACTAGGCATTGTTTAGTTAGAAGTTGGATATACGGTCTAGATTAGAAAATCTCTAAGGTTACTATTATTGGTAATCTATTTAAAAAGCGATCATAAGGTTGCAAGCAGATTGGTTCTTTTGAGATCTAACAATTATGAGATTTAATAATACACACACACACACACAACACACGCACACACACACACACACATATATATATATATCATGGTCTACTCAATTTTTTTCTCCTCCTCTGGACCCTCTTCCTATTCTTCTCCTCCTATATTTGATATTCTCTTCCTCCTAAAGATTCTAAGGGTAATCCAAGTTCAAAGATTTTAAGGGTTCTCCACATTCACATTCCACATGACATTGCGATGAGTTAGATCCTTCTTCTTGATGATCAATTGACCATTGCATCAAACCATGCAATGCACTTCATATTATGATAAAAAACCAAGGCACTCAAGCAAATACAGCTATTTAACATGGGAATAGTGTAATAAAGTATCTAGTCTTTGTAACCTGCCACAAACAATAAATAATTAGTCTATTGATTGCCTAATAAGATAGCCACTACAACTTCACCACTGCTTATAATTGTAGCCACTACAAGTCAACAAATGCCTTTAGTCTGTTGTCCACCAATATAAATTCATCTATCTTATGAGTCCTCAAGATAGATATCAAGCATCTAGCATGCCTTATAATTCCAGCCACTACAACTCAACAATTGCCCTTAATTCGTTGTTCACCAATATAAATTCATTTATCTTATGAGTCCTGACGATAGATATCTTGCATCTAGCATGCTGGGTGATTTTCTCCAAGATCTAGATAAATTCATTTATCTTATGAGTCCTCAAGATAGATATTTTGCATCTAGCATGCCTTATAGTTCTAGCTTTAATCCATTGTTCACCAATAGAAATTCATTTATCTTATGAGTCCTCAAGATAGATATCTTGCATCTAGCATGTCGGGTGATTTTACCCCAGATCTAGATCCTGCTTTGATCATAATTAATTCTGATGATTGGCTGTTGCAAGCAAAGTTAATGGGAATTCCCCTGCTGGTGTTGTTATTTATGTTAATTCAGCCATCACAATCAGAGTAAAACTCAGATATTTCACCAGAGAATTTTCCAGAACCAACATTGATAAATGTTCCAAAACCCAGGTTCACCAAAACAAACGAGAACCTAGTTTGCAGCATTATGTTGATTAAAGCTAACCTCTCACAACCTAAAGGTTCTAATTCGATTCTTTCTGGAGTTTGTTGATCTTTCGAGATTTTCTGTTGTGCTTACTAGTTTTTGATGCCATATGCCTAACCATCTACCTTCCACTTAAAGCGGCAACTGATCCTACTGTAACCTTTCATCGACCTACGGCAATAACACCGGTATCAGGAACTACTAAACATTAGAATGCTAACAAGTTTTTTCATTAAATTCATATTTCTGGAAACAAAGAATATGGATGCGCTACACTTGCGAAAAAACTTAATAAGTTGTCGCATGTTTTTTGTCCAAAAGAACCACCCCACCTGGATTTCATACCAGCAGGGTGAGGCAATAACTAGTTCTGTTCTCTCTTTCATTATCAAAGGCCAGCCCAGCAATAACATTGACTGTGAATCTGTGATGTTTCTGATTGATAAGAAAATTCCCAACCACCAAACCATGCATGACAATAAACTTAAAATCAATGAAGAAAAACGCAGATACCTGAACTCTGACCATATTTCAGAAGCAGAACCTGCAGGAAGAACTTCTGGCAGGACCGGATAAGGCACGTGACAGTTTCAAATGCTGCTGTCTCAATCTCCATCCCTCAGGGCCAGTATTTCTGCTTAACATAAACATACTCAAGTTCTTTTTTTTGAACCAAAATTCAGTTAGCAAGATAACTCCACCATAATAAAGACCAGCTACATCCTTAAAACAGTAGGTCATGCAAGAAATTCACAAGTCGACAATGAAAGAAAATAATGACACAAAGGCAAAGCTTCAGATAAGTACTAAAGAACCTTATATTCATGATTTCTGCAATTTGATTTTGCCAATACAGCAAAGTTCTTTCAAAGAATAAAGTCACTATGTACATTAAACCATTTGGATTGCATTCACATGAGAATTGTTATGACTACATAATTCTATAACCAAATCTTAACCCGATATTAACTCTCTAAGTGGTCTCAAGTTCCTAACTGAAATGGCTCTGGATGCGAAAAGGACCTGTCACTAAATCTAGACACCAAGTTGGTGGATCACGAGACAGTTAAGCAAATTTAACAAGCATCCAAGAAGTAACCTCCAAAACTAAAGTTCCTTAGACTTGTAAAGAGTCCAGACTAAAGAGGAGAAGCCACATTTTATGCACAATGTTAGATTTACCATGGGAAAATTACATGCTAAAATACCTTCTCACTGTGCAAATTATGTGTCTTAATTAAATAACACCTCCAAACAACAATAGCATATACCTAAATCTAATGTAGCATAGGGCAGCCCAATGCATGAGGCTTCAGTCATTGCAGGGTCAAGGAAGGGTAAGATGTATGCAGCCCTACTTCCGCATACAAAGAGGTTGTTTATATGTTTCAAACCCATGACACCGATGTCACAATGGATCAACCTTACCGTTGTGCGAAAGCTCACCCATACATAACTAAGTCTAATTTGAAACAATTAAAATATATAAAAGTTCTTAAAATAGTCTAAGAATTCTTGTGATAATGTATTGTATGTTTCCCTTAATCAAAAAGTTGCATCACATTTGGATCATCATAATGAAGAGAATCACTACACTGATATTGGATAAGATTTCATGCACTATCAATCACATGTTGTATCATGTTGACACTTGAGAACATCAACACAAAATTATGGAACATTGTAAGGTGTACAGCTGATACTACACCATGGTACACCAGGAAATCCTACTATTTTTCTAATATAGAATTTTTTTGATGGCTCTTTGTCAATGGAAAAATGAGTATTTGGACCTTTGAGATTATACATTTCATTCCTGTGACACAAAACAATTGATTCAATCCTCTCCCTAGTTACCAGTTTTCCATATAGCAAAGAATACTTTACATGTTAATAACTTCAAATTATAAACCAACATAAAATAACATACATCAGTTAAACTTACAAAACAAATAGAATTTCTAGATAAGTTTGGCCAAATTACAGCAGGTCAATATGTACACTTTAAAATGTGACAAGTGTGAATCATGTTAGCATAGCCTCAGTGCCGTATGTTTTCCAGAATTCACCAGCTTGCAATGAAAGAAGACTGTTTGGAGATATATTAAATTCACTCAAGACAATCAAGCCCCATAAAGACTTAAGAAATTCTCACAAACTTTTCATAAATTGCATACATGAATTAGTCTCAATGCCTGTTATAGTTTTATTTTTATTACTCATGCATTTAAGGAGGCTATTTACTTTTCCATACTCTGATGATCATGGCCCAAAGATCTTCCATTGTGCTTCTTGACTACACTGTCGTTCCTTTTATCTAATTAGATCTATTGATTCCAGCAGAAGGTTACTTTAAATTTCTCAATTTCCCAATACCACATACAAGTAATGTTTCATCTAAATGATAGTCATGATCATCAGCTAAACGAGAGAGATGAATAGACATGAGGATTCACAAATATATATTATAGGGCACTTGAATTCAAAGTCAAAAAAAAATGGAAGAATGACTTACTCCTAGACAATGAACCACATAAGAATACACCATGACAATCTGAACAAACTGGAACAGTTAAATGCCTCCGTTACTAAGTTGACAGTGACTTATAGAACTAAAGATGTGAGCATGCTGCACAATATACATGAACAGCTTTGATGATGTGTTTGCTTTGAGGATACGAAGCAGTAGGACCGGAGGGTTAAACAGGGAAAATCACCTTTAAAGTGCGTACGCATCAAAGTGTCATAAAAAGGTCTCCACTGAATGCTAATTGACTTCTTTAATTTCTTTCCATGGTTCCTCAGAAGCTTGACTAAGATACTTCCCCATCTAACCTAATAACATAAATGAAATTCAGAATCACACTACAACAATAAAGCAAAATTTCATCAAAAGCAGAACATACCAGTTGAATCCCATGATCCCATCCATATTAATGGCATAAGTATCATGCTTACCTGAGCATAAAGCTTGTTCTCTGATGCATGAAACACGTCCAAACCAAACTCCACAATCTCCTTTACATCTGCCGGAGAAACTTCACTTTTTGCTTTTAAGAAACTAGAAAATTTAGAAAACAAAGGTGTGATAAACAGAAGGAAAAAGAAGATGAAGTGATAGAGCAAAACAACGAGGGCGTCCGCCTCACATTCCATGAAAACAAACATGAGTCAAGAACAATTAAACACCAAGAAACGAACTAGAACTTGAAATTGAAACTACGAAATCCAACGTCATCAAATCATCCAAAAAAGAAAACCAATCTATAGCATTTAGTACGAGGTGGCTGTCAGGAAACCAGCACCGAGCTCAATATTAACCAAATTTATCAATTCGAAGCTTCAAAGACGACAGAAAACAATCAAAGAAAGCACAACAAGCACACTCAAGCGATATAAACCCAAGAAATCAAGAACAGCGATAAATCGAGAAACGAGGGGAAGAGGAGAGGAGAGAAGAAAGAGAGTAGACAAACGATCGACTCACAGGTCGATGACGGAGATCCACTCGAGGGTGGAGTAGACGGAGTCGGGATCATCCGGCCGCCACGAATCCTTCACGGATCTCACCACGGCCGCGTAGGACTCCGCCTCCCTCTTCGTCTCCTCCGCCACCGGCGGCGGAAGCCATGCGTTGTAGAGATGCATTCCTCCCTTCCCTCGCTCTCTTCTCTCTCGCCGTGAGCTTCTTGCTCGAGGTAAGGGGCTTCTTGATTTCGTGCGCCGGGACCGGTCAGGTATTTATACTGCTCTCCACTGTCTTCGTCCCACGGTGAGAAGCAATTTCGCTCGTTTCACCTTTGGCCGACTGAGAGGCACGCAGGCTTGACTGCTCGTAGCAACACGGTCGGGTTGCTAAGGGTGAGTTGCAGCGCGAATCGGAAAGGTCAACAAGTCACGTGGTTTAGTGTTTTCTTATTGCGTCGATTATATGGTCCGTCCGTTAGGGAGGTTGGTAGGAGGTAACCGGGAATATAGTGCGACCTAGGCTCGCGATAGGGGTAAGAAGTACCAGCGAAAATTCACTATCAAAAAAATAACCATCTCCAGCTCACCAACTTATCCACGTTCTTAATGCTCAAATTAAAAAAATAAATTATTAAATTATTTTTATAAATAGTATTTATCCACAAAAGGACAAAAGATGGGGTAAGTTGGCTACGTATCAATCAACGAAAGTCGGATTTTTTAAAATATTTTTTTAATATTTATTTTTAAATCTATCCTCCTTTCAAATTTATTTTCTAAAATACGATAAAAATATTTGGTTAGATTTCACATCACGAAATCGCATTTTGAACCCACCATTTCAAGTCGACATGGCTAGCCAACTAAAATTTTCAAGATACAATTTCAAAAAATCCCATCATGAACATGCGATTTCAGTGTAGAAGGACCATAGATTCAAATAGAAATAGAAATCGCAAGTTGAAGATGCAATTTCAGGGCTTATAAGTATAGACCCTTCAACCTATTCTAATTTATCCCCACCAACAAACTCTCATCACCGTTCTAAATTTTAATCCTCTCCCATCCTACAAATCGACCCAATAGCTTCAAAAAGAGATGGTATGTTGAAAGCAAAAAAAATTTGAGTAGAAAAGAAAATAACATTCACATAGGTACGAGGAAGATTTATTTTGAATAATGAATGTAGAGAAAATTTAGATCTAATTTTTCTTGCAGAAATCTAGATCGTTTTAGTGATTTTCAAATCAAATTTTTATTTGAAAAAATGGATTGATTATCAATGATTACTCTTAACAAGCCAACCTATCTTACTTTAGTGAAGTTTTTTTATAGTAATTTTAGTTTTGACAGATCAAATTGTTCTATTTCGTCTTATGTCAAAAGAAGATTGTTGAGTTTGACTTAAATATGCTTGGTTGCATTTCGTTAGATGGTGATAAATATTTTAATATCACTTGTTAAAATCATCAAGTTTTAAAATATCTTGCCTCTGTCAAAATATTTATGAAGACAATAGTTTAGTTGGTACCACTAAACCTAGTGCCCATATATTATTTTTGTTGAATCGACTCATTTATCATATTTTTATATTTAATTTTCTATCTAGAGGAGGTCATAGAGATAATGTATAATTCTCAAATGTCTATCTCCTGCAAATGATGCTTTCGGGTGGTAGGGTTAATTTGCTATACATGATCATGTATTATATGAATGAATGCTTTTAAAATGTAAAATCTTGTTTACCCTATGAAGCTGTCATGACTGCTATCTTCGAGATATTTGATGTTTCTATCAGTGATGATGATGAAATTATTAAGCTTAGAACTACTAATATTTACAATCACTTATCTTTGAGGCGTATGGGGTATATATTTACTAATAAGATATGAAGGTGTATAACTCATATGGATGAAGAAGAAAGTGATAGTGCAGAAGAAGATCAGCCTGCTAACAGAGACCAGCCTAGGCATCCTACTCAAACTACACAGCCTATCCTTGCCGCTCAATTTGGCTAGTCTACATAGTTTGATTAGCAGCCTGCTCGAATAGATGCACTCGAGATATCTCTAACGAGATGTTTAGATGAGAGATTTGCATGGTTTGATCAGTTCACACAGCAGTTTTGTCATTGTTCCCTCCGCCACCATAGGACCCTCCAGCAGATGCTTAGGCCCCGACTTTTAATTGCAGTACATGATTCTTCACCCGATGATGTTTGATCTTTTTATTTGTTTGTATTTAGAATTATGTAGTCTATTTTAAGCACATGTATCATTTGTTATGACTTATGTAACTGTGAAATGAAATCATGTATTATTTATTGAATTATTTTGAACTTGAAGTTTCCATTCTGATATCTCTATAATGCAGCACTTTTCATCTATTGTCTATCTTCAAGGATATTATGGACATGAAAGAAGAATCAATTGATTTTCTAAATACCTTAAAATTTGTTGTGCAATGCAATGCCCCATGTTTGAACAAGATGAAACATCACCCTTGTTGGATTTGATGGTTTCATATATGTATTTCAAAAATTTTTGAATTAATGCTGTGGAAAAGATCTAGATTAAACAATTTAATCTAAGCATGCATCAGATCTAATATGTAAACTACCTACAAAGGATCTATGACATAAACATACCATGCAAATATGAAATCTGATCTAAGATCTAATCTATCAAGGGAAGAGGAGATCCAATCTCCAAACCTTTATGTGAGTTGATCTATACCGCAGCTGATGATCGTGGATGTCTTGATTCTTCGAGCTGCATACGCGTCCGATCTCTACAGGTATCCACATGAAGTCCTTGATCTGATCAGAGGTTCATTAATCTCCCCAGAATACTAGCTCCCTTACAGAGATCCACTCCTAATGGTTTATTTAGCACCTCCTTCTGATCTCTCAAGCTCTCTCAGAGAAGAAGAAGAAATTGGAGGAAAAGAAGTGGAGGAAGAAGAAGAGAACTTTTCTCTTTTCTCTCACAAACCCAACGCCCTAGATGAAAACCCTAGGACCCTCGATGCCTAAACCTCACGCCCACAATGATCACACGCCCTCTCACAATTTTCTTGTGGTGAAAATCTTATTTTAATGCCAAAGAAAGGTCCCTTTTATGAATGGCATCCAAGAGAGTTTGGGTGAAATCAAACTCTTTCAAGATAAGGATTAATCCTTATATGATTTGAACTTGAATTCAAATCAGATTTGAATTTGAATTCAGATCAATCTCATCCAAACCAAATGGGCATTGAGAAGAGGGTGACAAGGGCTTTTGGCATGGAGAAAATCTCATGCAAAAATTAGAATAGCATGAGGAATATTTGCGTGGAGATGGGGTTAGTGCAAAGAAGAGAGTCCCAGTCCAATTGGATCTCTTGGTGTTTCAATTTGGTTCCAATCCAAATCTGATTTGGTTGCACCCAAAGAGAGAAGAGAATCTAATCTAATTAGGAATCCAATCTCCTCATAAGATCCTAGTTCAATTAGAAATTAATTGAACCCAAATTCTGATCAAATCAGAAATTGATCTTCCTTGTAATTAGGTTATCTCATAACTCAATTAGGCTTGATCTAATCAAACCCAAATCAAGTTAAATTAAATTCGATTCAATTAGACTCGATCTAAACCCCATTGCTCAATCAGATCGAGTCAATTAGCAATCTAATTACTAAGTAATTCTTCTATAACTCACTAACTCTTAGTGAATTATTTTATTATAATTTTGTATTGGATCAATCATTAATCATATTGAAGATTAAATCCAATAGCAATTCATAATTGCTAATCAACCATCTGATCAGATAAGAACCTCTATTATGTATGATCCCATATATTTTATTCTATCTAATAGTGAGATATACTGTGATCCTATCATAATATCATCAAAAAAATTTTTATGGTTGGAATAATTCCAACTTTATCCATCAAGAGTCATCGATCATCAAGACGATGTTCGATGAGTCTCACAATCCACTAGTGACACATAGTAGTATGTAGTGGCAACTCAGCAGAATAAAAGTATTGAACCTCTAGGTGCAGTTATCATATAATTCAATCTTTCTATCGTGACTTTCGACTAACGAAGGTCATGAAAACTGGTCAAATCCCAATGTTAGTCATATGTCAGATTGGTTCGACTCGAGTTCATTTGTGAATCCCATGAAAACTCTTTTCAGTATTCACATTTACTTCGATCGAAGATTTTTCGAACTCAGTCTTGTGAATCACATTAGACTTCTTCTTTTCTATCAAGATCATAGATTCTATCTAGGTGCATTCTACTTCTAACAGTGAATCTGAATCCACTGTAGCCAACATATACTGTAAGAATCTAAATAGCTAAGAGTCTAAATTTATGTGTAGTTAAATTACAGTAGCCTCACTGTAAATAGCCGAAGCATCACAGATCAAAAGACCACTCACACCACTGCAGCATCGTGAAGACCACTGATGAGTGAGCAGACATCTAAGTACTTTTTTATATAGGTCATGCTTAGTGTAAATTGTTCTCTAACAATCATCTACACTCTCACCCCAATATTCTCACACTACAGACTTGATACACATCTGTCTGGAAGGAAGGTAATCCATATATCGATCTAATTGGATCGATCACCATTCTCCGTGATGATCCTTCGATCGGAAGCTTTTAAGAATTAACCATCAATAATATATGTCTCAAATTTTTAATATCTTGAGAATATATATTATCATCTGTTAATCTTTTGGATAAATCATGGACACATAAAATTTGATTGGAATAAAATTTGCCCTTTCATTAATAAATAAAGTTTATAAATATAAACTTATGTCCTGAAATTATAAAATACGTCTGCCAACACTTGACTTCTAGGGCGTACATCCAACAACCCTAAACCCTAAATTAATAGAATCATAATCTGTATAAAATGTGATTATTTAATAAATAATGATTTGGGTTTCTTGGTTTAGGGTTTCGTGGTTTACAGTTTTAGGGTTCAAGGTCTAGGTTTATGATTTTAGGATTTTGGGTTTAAAGTTCGAGTTTATGGGTTTAGTGGTTATGGTTATCACATAAAAAATTTATAAATAAAATTAATTAAAATTAAAATAAATTTATTGTGGACTTAAATGGCAAGACCCCACGATCGACTGCAGTAACCCAAAAAGGCCGATGGATCCCAGTCAAGACCCCAAGTCAACTGATTGAATTATTCTAAAAAGCCCTTAGTCGACCAGCCCTGTGGCGGTCGACCATAGAAACCTAAGAAGGCTGGTCGATCTCAGTCAAGACCCCCAATCGACTGGCTGAATTATTCTAAAAGCCCCTAGTCGACTGGCCTTATGGCGGTCAACCGCAGAAACCTGAGAGGGCCGGTCCACCCCGATCAATATTCCTGGTCGATCGACCTTAGTATTATCCCAAGTCTCTGATCGATTGGCCCCTGTGGTGGTCGACTGTAGTAACTCGAGAAGGTCGGTCGATCCCGATCTTTCTTCTCAATCAACCAAGTATGCATGTCATTCCAAACCAATCAATCAGGTTAGGATCTAATCGATCGGGCTTTCTGACTCTACCAATAAAAGCTTAACCAGTGGGGTTTGAGAGTTTAGAATTTAAAGTTTTGGATTTATGATTTAAGGATTTTAGTTTAGTATTTAAAATTTGGACTTAAGATTTACGGTTTATGGATTTCGGGCTAAGATTTTAGGGTTTAGTACTTTTGAGTGTAAGGTTTATAGTTTTGGATTTCTGATTTAGTTGTTTCAGTTTTAGGGTTAACATGCTTCGGGCATAGAATTTAGCATTGGAATACATATGCATAAATCTGAGAAATACAGTGCTGATTGAAAATGCTAAAAAATATCATAAGTCAGACCGATAAAACTAAGTTTGGTACAATCTGAAATGTGATGGTGATATAAAAAAGTATTAAAAAAAGATGATTGGGTCATGTAATACATATAAGTCATGTCCCATATGGCAGCCATCTCCTTGTCTATACAGGTTGCTTCCGACGCGTTGGTTCAGGTTCACTTGGTCCCACATCCTCCTCTGTATAATGGTAACTATGGGTCGGAGGCTTATGCAACTCCCTCACCTATATGGTCACCAAGATATAAAATTTTTTGTCAATAATGTCATCCACCGCATACTCAAACACATAGCTACCTCAGAAACAGAGGCGAAGTGGTTCACATTGTCATGCATATATGCGGTCGATGACATATACGGAGTGTATGAAGGGAACTCTGTCATCTACAATGGAGAGGTAGTATGTCATCAACTACCTCGTTTGTGCTGGGCTGCAGGAGGTGATCTGCATGATGCTGAATGTTTAAAAGCTGAAGGAGTCTCCTGACCTATCCCAAGATCATGAGGATAGACACGCATAGAGATACGACTATGCTCATGAACAACATGTAGCACGGATGTGCAAATATCCTGGATGGTGTGCGAGGATGTGGATATCGACTTTGGATGAATAAATCATGTATCCTCGCCAAGCTATCGCTCTGACATAGCAGATAATAAATCGATAACCAATACAAAGAAAGTAATAAAGATCCAGGAATTATAATAAAATTAAGTTAATGAGCATACCAAATAATCAAACATAGCACCACTGTGACTAATGAACCACTAAGTGATGCACCGATACCATTGCATGTATAGATCGTAGAAGTCCATAGTATCATGAACTGGAGGCCCATCGACAGCGTAGTCTCGACGGCTCTCTCATAAATGGAGGAAGTGCTGATGAGTAATGCCCCAATCCTGATTGACCCATCCTCTGAGGTCGATCTGATGCAGTCTGGCATCCATATCACAATGGTTTGGAATGGGCTGCTGGATCCTAAATTGGTGCAACACACTATCAGAAAAGTGCCACTCTACAATGTGAAAACAAATGAGTGGCACTTAGCTACACCATATATCCTGTTCGTCAAAGCAGTAATCAGGTAGCTATGCAATGACATCGAGAGTATATGGCTGCCATATCATCTGTGTATAAAAAAGATGAAATATTAAGTAATTGACATAAATTAATGAAAAAACATACTTTTAATAAATAAGAGATACATATGCAATGCTTACCTGGTCCACACTTTGTCGATCGAGATGGTACGGTACACAATGAGAATATGGGTCGATACATTCGTGACTGAAAAAAATATTTTCTTCATCTGTACATATAACAGAATATGTTAGTTGGACACGATTTATCTGCGAATGCACCACCATCACCTAGATACATATAGTTTTATTGCTTACCTCTTGCCTAACGGATTAGTTGGCAATGCACCACCATCATCTAGATCTATAATAGGATCTACAATAGGTCGACATAATCTCTATGGTGCTATAAAAGGAACCTATCCTATATCCACAACTATAATAATATCAGGGGTCTGGCTATTTCATGTACATCTTTTCAGCTTGCCTTGCATATCTCTCTGTACAATCATGCAAGGCCGGCACTGCCCCAACTATAGTGTCCATGGTCTCAAAGTCTTCAAGTAAAGGTAAAATATAATATGCACTAGATTATTAGATTTATCTCCAAACAGAGACCCACCCATAAGCTGCAGAATATATGCCCTAGTATAATGCCATATCACTAACTCATCGATATTGGGGTAACTCACTAAACTGCTCTTGCAGTCAGATCGTACTTAGCTGCGATCTCTGGAGTCTACTCGGAGGTGGGACAACACCTAATAGATCCAAAGAAACTTGGCGCCAATCCTATCGTGTACTGCCTGTCACTGGTAGTCCATCAATGGGCAATCCGAGCTGGATAGAGACATCCTACAATGTGATGGTGCACTCCTTCTGAGGTTCATGAAATGTATGAGTCTCTAGCTGCCACCGCTTTACGAATGCTGTGATCGAGTGCTAATCAAGCTATATAAATCCGACGTAATTTAATTCATAGAATTCGACCTAGCGTAGATGTAACACAATGCATTGATCCAGTGGCGTTGAACTGTGCAATGCTAGCACCCTCCGACGATAGATAAGAAATCTCGACTTCTTACGATAACAAGTAAAAATGACGTACAAAATTAAATAAATATAATGAACTTTTTGAAGAAGATGTTAATGATATAAATATGTACCTGACCATCCCATGCTATTGATGACCAATAAGTAGCCTGGTCATATAATACAGAATCATCTACTGGCCTAGGATCCATAAATCCAATATACTGCAAGCATTGAACAATAGTTACTCAAAATGTTTTATAAAAAAAGTCAATTTAATAACTTCGATTGGTTGCATTACAATATAGTGCTTATCAAATAAGAAATACTTTCATTACAACTCTACTTAATATAACATATCTATATCTAGCATTTAAGTGCCTATTGAAAAGAATAGTTTTAGTACAGTTCTACTTGATACAACATTACAATTGCATTGTTTCGGGGTAGATATCATTCTCTATTTCTCGTTCTTGGTCTATTATGGCCTGCCTCTCCACGGACTCGACATGTAGGCATGTTGCTGGATTCCCTCCAATCCATTTTATTTCGTAGTCTCAAGGAGTGTGGTCTACCCTTATGTCGTAATCGTTCTTGCACTGGTATTATGATATGCTCATCGTTTCTTTGTGACTAATATTCTTGATATGGTATGGGATGAAATTAATGAGCGTAACTCTGATGATAATCATTTAGGGTATAGCATTGATCAACATATCATCAAAAATCAATTGCAATATGAGCATAGACAGCCATGGCATGTGAACAAGACAAATAGTAGCATTGTCATTTCTGACACATACACGTACGCTTCGAAAGTATCACTATTTGCACCGTATATCGTAAAAATGCTAACTATGTACTTGTTAGATATAACCAAATCAAAATTACATAAATACGTGCAATACTGGTCACCTGTGTATTATTGCCTTTATTCATATAAGTCCTATGCAATGCCATTTGCACTTGGAACATGCAGCTAGCTCTGTCAAATCTTGTAACACCATGTGACATAGCTTTGGATTGGTTGGTGAATATACGACTCGTAACAAAAGGAGTAAATCTTTCATCCCTTCCTAATGCATCAACTGCCTAAGCATGACGACCATCAAAATATGAAACAAGATGAAAGAATGTCAATTGTACCAAAGTAGTTATTGGTAGAAAGTAAGCATTTTTAAGCACTCCATTGAAATACTCTGACAAATATGAAGTCATTATTCTATATCGTCGGCCACCATCATGTGCTAAAGTCTATTTATCTAAAAAAATTCATTTAGCCATCGAACTGCTTCCAATTTAAGTCTTTTAATCTTGCTCATATATTTCTCAAACTTTCTGATTTGTATTTACATGTTAGCTTTCTTCACCACATCCTTTGTTTTAAATCTCAGAATCACGTGTTAAAATTGCTTGCTACATGATGCAAGCAATATACATGAAATGCACATGGTGATTGCCAACCAAAAACTGATTTTCTACTACAAATAATATACCAGTATGCCGATCTAAAATCAGACACATATTTTGACGTATAGTAACAAAAGTTCTCATACAAGCTAAGAACCAATCCCAAGTATCTGTAGATTCTTCATCTACTATAACAAATACAAGTAAAAAATTTGATTTTTTCATCCCAGCAGTTGTAATCATCATCATCTCTTGGTACTTTTCATATAAGAATATAGCATCAATACCAATCACTGGTTGACAATATTTGAATCTTTTAATGGAAGGTGCAAATGCCCAAAAATACGATCGAATGTAGTACATAATGGATAACCTGTAAGAGTGCTAATGAATTTAATCCAAGAGTCGCGATTGAATTTCTCTATAGCATACAATCACTTCTGCAACAATTCATATGACTTATTCCAATCACCAAATATCATGGCCATTGCTTTTTGTTTGGCCTCCCGTAACTTTCTATAACCAGACATATAGTTGAATCTATTCTTTAATACTGCACCAATATCAGCAATGAAAATTGTAGGTACTTCTTTCACCAGATTCCGTATTTCATTGGTGATAAAATTGGAGTCTAGCCTACAATGATCTCGAGAAAGCATAGTAGATAAACATATATGCAGACCAGCATCTCATATGATTTCAAAATAATTATATTACTTAATTATTCGAAGCATCCATTGACATCATGACTCCCTATTTTTATATTAACAACCCATAATTTTGGCTCCAACTCAACAAACTTAAATTCATGATGCCTATCAATTGAATATTATTTTACTGTAGTTTGCAGTTCTACCTTATCTGTAAAATAGAGCCCCTTACATAACTCTTCACCTCTTTCCCATGTATTACACTGTGCTTGCAATGCAGAACACATTGATGCATTAGCAACTGCCAATCAACCTGATTGAATATTCTGGAAGGAGCTTCAAACATTGAAAATTTTGGGACTCCTATGCCATTTGAATTTTCTGTCACATGAGCTTCCAATGTCATGTGAGCTTCTCGCATCATGTGATGTGCTAGCTTGTTGAGCATCATCTTCCATATTATCTTCGCTGGGCACATCATTTTTTTTGAAAAAGTTGATTATCTGCATGAACCATATCAACAGCAATTGTATGTAGTGATGCTTGTCTGATGATATTCTGTGCCACATCACCATCCACTATAGCAAATTGGTCATCTATATGTCTCAAACCCCTGTTCGATGAGAAATTATCTGCAATGTACAGACTCGAGGCTTCAATCTGTACTCTGACTTGCATTGTCATTCCTAAATCCCGATCACCTACTTCAAAATTGTCTCAGTCACGAATATTTCTAATGTCTTCAATAGATTTCACATTTAGGTACAACTCAACACTGGATAAATATGGATGAGAACTTACTGTTGAAAAGATAATCTTCATATTATTATCGTCGGTAATCGAAACATCTTCATACTTTATTATTGATGGTTGTATAACTTATGGATATCTATATATTATTATTATTTTATTTCTTCTTCTATCTATACGAAAGATTTTGTAAAACTTATCCTCTAACTCTTCAAATTTTATTCTATATTTAATTCTAATAGCTTATTGTGGTTGCCCATTATACTCAATGTCATACGATCCATTAATTATCGAATCATTAATATAGCATAAGGCTGTGACAGTTTCTGTCATATTTCACTATATATACAATAAAAGAATAAATTTAGCTATGCTATCAAAAAAATGTATATAAATTACAAAAAAACTTGCATATGCCCACTTTAAAGGATTTACATGCATATAGATATGCGTACATATAGACATACATACATTCACACTTGCATACATACATACGTGCGTACATATATACATATACTTACATGAATAGAATTGCATATACACATATATACATGCAAATATACATGTATGCATACATGCATATACATATCCATTCTTAATCTGCTAAAATTAAAATTACTTACTTCAATATGCTAAAATAAAACCTACCTTTAATGAAATGTAGTATATTCGATGATAATTTAAATAACTTACTAATATATTTTAATTATGAGCATTGCATGGATTCTTTACTTATCTATTCATGTAGGAATAAAAAAATATACATGCATGCTTTTGAATTAACGTAACAGCAAAGAATAACTAACATACAACTTCAAAAAATTATTTTCATATATTAAGCATTAAAGCATAAATAAAAAAATTAATTAAGTTACCTATGGTGAATATATTGGAAGGGGGCCTGACAGAGATTGGGAAGAGCACCGGAATATAGAAGGGGTCGGTCGAAGGTGGGGGCCATCACAACAAGAGAACAAGGGTCGCTCGGAGGGGGAGGGCCACAGCAAGAGAAAGAAGGCCGATCTGGGGGGAGGAGGGGCTATGGGAAGAGGAAAGAAGGTCGGTCTTGGGAGGGGAGGGATGGGGCCGGTCACGAGAGGGGGAGGAGGCCGGTCGGGGAGGGCCAGAGGCCGATCACGGGAGGGAAGGAGACCAGTCGCGGGAGGGGAGGAGGCCAGTCGGGGAGAGGCGGAGGCCGGTCACAGGATGAGGAGGAGGCCGATCGAGGGGCAGAGGCCGGTCGCGAGAAGGAAGGACCGAACGAAAGGGGAGGAGGCTGATCGCGAGGGGAGGACCATGCAAGGAAGTCGATCGGGGCAGTGGGAGACCAGTCAAAGCTTCGACCCATCTTGAGCCATGTGTAGGGAGTAGAAATCACATGTTCAAGATGGAATTTCTTGAAATCACATCTCGAACATTTGATTTCTAGTTGGCGAGCCATGTCATCTTGAAATCACGGATTCAAAATGTAATTTTGTGACGTGACATCTGACTAAGCATCTTTGCCATATTTTAGAAAATAAGTTTGGAAGGGAGGTAGATTTGAAAATGAATATTAAAAATAATATTTTTAAAAAAGTCCAACGAAAGTGATCATATTTTCATTCATAAAATATTCTTTCTCATGCATATACACTAGCAAACTATAATTCCTACTCTTTTCGTCTTCCACAAACCCAGGACTATGCAGGTCTCCAAAAAAACAAAGGACGGAGCAAGCTAACCGACCCGATTCTAACAGGAAATCCAATCCAATCCTGCACGATTTCCTAAACATCCACAAAGTGCATGCTTGGCTAGGACCAGGCCTCACAGATAACATGCTTGCTCTCCGAGACAATAACGTGTATTGCAATGCGTAGTCCTGTTCTTCCACCCACTGATAATACACTGACCACGCTGATTCCTTCACCTAAGATCAATCATCAGAGCAACACACTGGAAAACTTGTCAACCTCACACATATCCTTTAATCCAATGTCTTCTACAAATATTAGGCCATCTGAGAATATTTCTTCCTCATTTGTGCTGACAGATCATTGATCATGAACAGAAATGCTCATACAAGTCAAAATATATATGCATCGTTGACCCTTCCCTATCAACTTAAAGCTTTTGAGGTCAATTGATGCTTGAGAAATTCTTTGAGCACCATGGGCAGTGTAGAATGTGCGCACTGCCCGCAGTGATTGGCTCACGCCGGGCCAAAATGCGGTGAGTGAGAAAAAATTTTTTTTCTTCTGACCATGCGCATAACAAATCACCTTAGGCGGTGCGCACAGTTTTGCACCGCCCTTGGTGCACAAAGAATTTTCATTGATGCTTTAGTGAAATACAGCACCATGCTCCCCTCAAATCCCATCATAAAGAGACCGAGATGAGGCCTTACCCGCCATTCTTAATCAGGTGACTAACTAACCTAACAGTGATTGAATATTTGGCTGATAATGCAGAAACCTTTAAGAACTTAAGTTCACTACACTGCGTGTTGAAATATAATCCATACAAAAAATATACTTAAATAATCACCGAGAAATGTATATTACATTGAGGTTACCAGCTAATAAATGAAACCTAACAAGGCTATTAAATACAAACTGATGAATGTAAGTACTGACAAATCATAATAGAAAAGTATTAAAAATTTATGCATCCAAAGGGATCCATTCCAATTCAAGTTCCATCTCTCCAGACTCCACATTTTGTAGCTTTAGAACACCTCTTGTTTTACATTCCCATTAATGATGTTTACAGTGCTATCTTTGATTAGTGCATTATCACTTGTTTTAAACCACTTCCCAATCTGCATGTCACCAAGAAGCTTGGCATCCCCAAATGCCATGGCAGCTGTTACCATCGGTTGGAGATCGACCTCAGCTTCACCCATTATATCATCAGCGGAGAACACATCATGATCAAACACTTGCTGCTTAGAAGAGAGAACGGGATGTCATATTCCAGCACAATCCTTATTAGATTAAAGGCTAGGAAGCTGCAAAAGAAATGCCAGATTCTGTAGGCATTTTTTCAGAAAAATGTGAGTTGGGTGACTAGTGGGTATACTTCGAACTTTTCCAGAAAAAAACATGAGTATGGGTCGTGTAACTAGTGGGTATATTTCGAAGCATCGACCCCATTTATATAACTAACCAGTTTCAAAGCCCCATAGCGTCGAGGAATTGATAGCGTAAGCTCCTCATTCCATATTGGGTTTAAATTGCTTTTTTTACTGTTGTCTGCACCCTCTGCAAGAATCTATCATCTAATTAGCATTCAGATTCCCCTTTTTAGTAAAGAATGTATAACATGAAATAAAGGTAAAGAACATAAATAGTTGAGATATTCTTCTAAATAAGTAAGACTTTCATGCACCAGAGAAATAACTCACCTGCTGCCCAAGGGTTAAGACAACATACGGGTCACTCGTTAGCATATCTCGAACAGCTAAATTTGTGCCTCTTATCACCTTTACCATTAAAGCTCCAACGAATTCCCCCATGTCTGCCTGTGATCATTCGACAACCTCATGACTAAATTATCATAAGGTATATTAATTAATAAACCCAGACACAAGTGTGACAAGTGATAAGTTAGTAATATGAAACAGTGAATACATGTAACCTTAGATGCATATAACACGGTCTCGAATGGTTCCTAAAACTATAAAACACAAGTACATGAAAGATGACTCATGACTTACTGCCGTCCTTGAGTCGTTTGAATTGAAACTGCTATCAAAATCCTTTCCAGAATCACAAGATTTGAAAGACATTTTTGAGGAGACAATGCGCAAACTTGGTTTCAAAAATTCTTGCAACTCATACTTAGACCTACAGAAGAAAAAAGGTGCTTTAGAATAAGCAATCATCACTGAAATATGAATAATTGACCTTATGGTATACTCCACCTAATGAACTTGGTCCGGTCCTCATTACTTGAGTGTGGTTTGGTTTTGGATATTCTTTAGGAAGGAAAGCCTCATAAATTGAATTGGCATAAGAATTTCCACCAACCTCGACCATAGAGTCAATGTCACCCTCAGACCACTCATCTAATGTCACTGACAAAACCTGCATGTGCAACAGAGGCAAAAAGACCATGAGCTAAACATTGATAAAGAATCAATACAAATTTTCTTTCTTTCTTTTTTTTGGTAGACAATCAAATACAGTTACTGATGAGAATTTTGACCATTTTGCAGCAATAAAGATGCACCAAGGTTGCCTTAGTCTAGGCACACAGAGAGATAGAGATAGAGAGAGAGAGAGAGAGAGTAGCTCCTTATAAGAGAGCAAATGAGTGGGGTTGGATATGGGACTGTGACAACCCAAATTAATTGTTTTCAGTCCAGGATCTGGGTCCTCGAGAAAAATTCACACTCATGTACTCAACAGGTTCAGCCCTGGATCAACTTCAAATTTGTGTTAATCCAAGCTCATATGTTGCATCCTACCATTGAAATTTTTTATGATGAAATATATTCAGGTGATATCTAATTTTGCAAACACATCAACTCAGTTGAGAGCAAGGTTGTGGGTCAGGACCCAAACCTGGGTCCAGATTTCGGACCCAAGTTGGGTCAAAATAAGAATGACTTTAGATTTGACAAGAAGATCTGTTTGCACCTCTTGCATCATGGAAGTCCACATTTCTAAATAGCTAAATTGTTTGATTTGCGTCTCACCAATACAAAAAGGATGTGACCTGAGGCTTACAGATCCATTTTAAGTCAAGCTTATCTCATAAAAAAGTTGACCGCTGCTCAGTTACTTTTTGGCATCTTAGACGTGCTGCAAACAGATGCACCAATCCAATGCATGCATGGAAATGTTGAGTGCTAGAATCAGAAATGAAAATAAAATAGAATGCTTATGAATGATAGCAAGCAACCGAAGGAAACATGATATCAATCACCGCTTATATGACCTTTGATATATCTGAACCAAGCCTCCTGTGAACATCACTACATTTTAAGCATATAAAGACTCCAATGTTAGCTGACCTGTAAAGACAAGCAAAGAATTGTTCAAAAAACAGATTTTAAATGCCAACTCACACTCTAGCTCATCAAACACCATTTTTTTTAATTGCATATAAACTATAGCTACCAAAATTAAGCCTAGCTAGTGTTTAATCCAATGAACTAGGGAAAGATAAGAACTTCTGATAAGAAAAAGGAGGCAGCAACCCATCATATAATTAGTGATGATTAACTGAAAAGACACTATCATACAACTATTGCCCAAGAACATATAACATTGATTTGTTATAAACTTCAAGATGAGTAGATATTTAAATGCAGAAGTGTACATGCAATTTGGGACCTTGGGAAATGCTTACTTTTGTACTTTTTGTTGTTTTGAGCATATGCAAATATTTAGTAATCTTATCTCTATTACTTTCTACACCATTTAACAACCGAAACTCAGCAGATAATGAGATATTTCTAATCGAAAGACATAAGAATAAACATGGTTATCCGTAATATGGATCATGATTCATGGATTTTACAAATTAATGGAAGAACAACAAAATTGAATTCTCATGAACAAACTTAGTGCCTTGCTTCTATTTAACCAACATTTCTTATTCCTCATTACTGGGTGACAATTCTACTGTGAAAATCCTAATCAGTGACCCCTCTTTATTTCATTTTGGCACAAGAGAGTGATTTTTCCTGGCTACCGAATCGATCACCATGACTTTCTTCATCAGTTAAGTTTATGTTGCATTTTTTTTTTTTTGTACAAAAGTTTATATTGCTTTCCAACATACAATGAGGTGCCCCATTTAAGCACACTCTCATTGACCAGATTATTGAAATTTGCACAATGGCATGCATGACTATGATTACATAACATTCTAACTATACCAGAATTTTAGAGTCGTCTTTTCTTCCAGAACCTCAAAATAGAGTTTCATTGCACTTCTTCCATTGAGCCTTGAGAGCACTCACTTTGCTTGACAACAGAAGTTAAAGGAGCTGGGAGGGGCAGTATGCAGAATTTAACTAGAAGGGACTGATGGGAGTTAAGAAAGGCAGAATATGATCCCAAATTAAGCTCCATTAAGGAATTCAAGAAATTATACTATGATGGAAAATGTAAGCTTTGCTGTGCATGAAATGTTATGTAATGTTGGCACTGATGTCAAACACATAGGACAAAACTTTTTCATATGGTTAAGATGACCCTTATAAATGAAGTTCAAAAATTGTCAAAACAAGTAAACTAGAAGGAATCACTGGCATAGGTCAACAGTGGAATTATATGTCCTAACAATTGATATAGAGGGGAAAATTTGGGGAAAAAATTGATCTCTCTTTCAGACATGCATGGAACTAACCAATGCTCTCTCCTTATTGTGGGCCATGAGTACTTTTCTAAAGTGTAAATCATTTATTGGAGAGGAAGAATAATTAAAGAATGATAAGAGAAAAAAGAAGAAATGATGCCACCACTAACAAATGAGAACAAGAAAAATCAACCTGCTAATGAAGCATTTCAAAGCTTTCTCAACTCAATAATATTAGCTGGGGAGAAGGCACTAATAAGAAAGTTAAACTAACATGGATGAGAGTTAGGAAAAGAGGATTTACATAAGCTTCCAGCAACAACAGATGTATCCTTTAATAGGAATTACAGATTAAGGAACCATAAATCTGCCTCCAAATAATTGGGACTGGGCTTGAAAGTACAGAATGTACTAGTCAGGGAAAATGGGCCCTTCTCAAATACAGATTAAGGACCGAAGCCTTTGCCATCAAAATGGTGTCAGACATGTTGCATGAACCTAAGTATAAACTTGATGGCAGGATGACTAATATTTCTGCAAATAAGTATGATTCATAAATTTTTTTTGTGACGAGCAGTTAATCTGACTCAGCCCTCTGAAAATTGGAGCAAATTTCCAAGACAAGGGATCTCTAGGCAAGAGGGCCTGCTGTGGCACCTGGAAGGCCAATTACAAGGCACATTAGCAGGTAAGAGACCTACCTTACCAGTTGCAGTTTCAGCTTGTGCCTTCTTGTTGTGGTGAGGGTGGGGGTTGGCAGGGCTAAAAGAAGAGTGAGAACAGCAAGGTTCAGTGGAGGGTCGTGTGCTCATCTTAAGGCCCAAATTATCAGTTAAAAAAGCAAAATCAAAGATAATCTTAAAATAGTGTCTTAATTATATGAAAAAAGCTGATCATATAAATTCAAATGGATAAAATCATAGTAGTCAAGGTATAGAAAGTTATAATATTTTTTTAAAAAAAAATTACGGAAGTAAGAAGTACTTCCCATGAACATATGCTATTGGGAATTTAGTGATTTTTAACTTTCTTAAATTTCTGAAATTCTCAGGCAGTAAATAATGAATAAACATTTACCAAATACATTTTTAAAACAAGTATGCATAAGATCAAATATTTCTGTGAGGCATATCTTCTATAAGAAAGGATTGGAATTAAATATTGGACGAATCTAAATAACCAAGTAAATTTGTCATTGCCACCCATACATAACTTTGCAATCGCGAAGATAATGTTATTGCAAGATACTAGGACTTACGCCCATTTGGGATCTGGAGCACCACAATCTGCACAAATGCGATTATCACTTCTAAGCATAAGCTCCTTTAGTTCCTTGGTGTGCCTGTAACAAAGATGAGGGCAAATTAGTTGAAAACAAGCTTTTAACCAGATGTGTATTCACTTCTTGTGAAGATCTGCATACTTGTTCCCATTAAATCATTACTAATGAGCATACATGTTATTTTAATATGAAGTATGAAGGTATTCTGCATGGTATCACATCTATGTGCAGCATAATTCTACGAAGATAAGAAGATATGGTGAACAATACCACAAAAGTTTTACCCAAAGTTACATAAGATATTCTAAGTATATATTTGAAAGAAAATCATATCATAAATGGCCAAAGGCCTCCTACCACAAGATATGAAGGGCACCATATTTCTCTTCATCAATAACTCCTAGAAAAGGTCATGCATTGTAGATATGATAAACTTCCATAAAATTCTTTCCACCACTCTGTTAATCCTCCTAGTTACAAATATGAGCCCTCTTCTTAAGAGGTACTAATATGCTGACAATATAATAGATGACCAAAACAGCATCCGAAGCTCTCTTTAACTCGGTAATGTAAAGAGACTCTCAAACACCTTGATCTAAAAGATAATGTCCTCATCGAAAAGGCTTGGGATCAAACTAGATAAGCCAGTTACACACACATATGACATGAGAAAGACTGAGAACTTCATATTATTGATAAATAACACAGTGCTCTAATGAGTGCCAGTGAAAATGGATGCTGATAGCAATGACAATATAAAGCAATCATGCATGCATGCAAGCACTTATATATAATAAACATCAAGTATTAAACTCCTAGTAATATATCGAGGATATATAACTATACCTGAGACAGGCTTATCATTCTTGGAATAGCGATTACTCATCTCTTCACTTGGCAAACCTTGATCAACCAGAGTAACAATCTACATCAACCAAACACCAGCCACAATCAAAGCCTCACCAACCAATATAGTCAATTAAAGGTGAAAATTAAGCTTTCCATGACATGAATTTTTGCTAGTCTTCCAACACTCGAGTAGTTCTATTGAAGAGAGACCCAGAATTGAAAACAAAAAAAAAGAGGATAAACTCAATCTACAAACCACATTTAGAACAATAAAATTATGAGTTCCCTATTTCTTTTCTTTTCTTTTTCTTTTTTAAGCACCACCAAATCAGTTATTAGAAATTTAGGAATGCTAACAATATGAATACTATATAATATAAGTGAACAGAAAGCAGAGATCACGTACCAAAAAAGAAAAAACAGATAGATCAGATTCAAGGTTTGAAATATTCATGCTTATGAAAACAGTTATGAATAACTGCAATTGTGCATCGAAATAAGGCTCACGAAATAACAAAACGAACTTCCTCAAATTCATACCAGAATAAAAAACGCATGCCAGAATTAATACCGATCTGTTCCTATCCAAATAAACAATTACAATCACGGTTTCATAACGACTTTCCTCTCCAAGCCCAAAAGGAAAAAGTCAAAACATGGCAAAATAGAAGCTTTCTCCACCCATAAACATAAAGGAGCGACATTTATGAAACCCGATCGAACACACACCAGTTTAAACTTCAAGAAAACGATCAGACCTCTCAAATATAATCTTTCATAGAAACGGAGAGAGGAGAGCTTATTCCCCGAAAAAGGGAAATTTTTGCATCACATCAATAAAAAAGTAACGAGTGTGGAATCGAAATCGATGGCTTGAATTGGGATCGATCTTACGGGAGAATGTGAACGGCGATACGATCGAAATCCTCCGGCTTCCCACAGACGTGAGCGGTTTTGACTCTCGGCTTTCGTTGAAGGCTATCCTACCTGTTCTTCTAATTTAAAATTCAGAAACTTCTCCCCAGGAGGCCTTCAAATAACGAGCAATTCTATCACACCGAGTCCGTTTTGTATCAACTGTAACCCGGCCGTCCGGTCCATGATGATCGCCCCAACCACCCGCCCGGTGCGATCCGGTTCACCTGGCCCGACTTAGAGTCAAAGTGTTGACTTTGTTGAATTACTGTGCGAATTATTTCAAACACGGACCAAGTTAAACCGTGTGGTGAAGGAGTTAGGTTTGAATTTTGAACCAATGCCATGAGAACCCGATCCAAGTTGACGCGGCTTCTTTTAAACCAAGATTCAACCCGGCCAACTTACGTTTTAGTTCGTTACCTCCTTTTCCCTGTTTTTAGTAGCCTCTTGTTTGATTCTCTTGGAAGGAATCAGTGCAGAAGTTGGTGCCAGTTTGTGGGGACTGAAGCTGCTTTTTTTGGAATTTTATGGTTAGCATGTACGAGAGAGTAAATTAGTTATAAATAAAAGTCCATTGTTGGATCAGTTGGCAAGCATTAGAAAGGGTGTATGTCGTTCTCGGATGGATGTGCATACATGGGGTCTTCGTCCAATGATTGTTTAAATAATGACCAAATCATCATTGAGCACCAGAAAAGAGTCAGATTGGAGGTGCCGTGGAACTTGGAAGTGTATTCCATACAGGAGCAATGATCATCAGTTATGTGATTAAATTTACTATGGTTGAACTGGGAAGGGGATTATTGTAATGAGGCAAACTTTTTTGCTTAGTTGGTTAGTGCCATCGGCATTACATAGTTGTGAGAGACTTAATTACCCAGTGTCATGCCCCAAATCTATGACGCAATTCAGGCAAATGAAGTGGCCCTATATTCCACCAAATGACTCCATGAAATATATAAGACCTCCAATCTCAATGATTGCACCATTTTTAAACATTAGAATAAAATATGATTTTGAATTAAAATTACAAAGTCCTCAAACATAAATATAATAATCCAACCATTGAGTTAAGGTAACAATCTCCATCATCAAAATCCATGTCCAAATATACTACTACTAAACTAAATCATCCTGGTTACAAAATTTGAAAATATAAAATAAATCTAAAATTTACTAGAATTAATTTGATTCTGCTAATTTCTCCGTACCCGCAATGAGCAATCCCAATAGTTTTAAATGTGAGCCCTATGGCTCGGTCAGTATCCTGTCATATATAATATGAATGTATATCATAATAGAGGTGTAAGAAAATAAAATACATTATCATAAAATATCCACACCATATACATAATTAACTAAATACTTCCGTAAACATTCAAATATAACAATATTGTCCTTTTAGCATTTTCATGCAATTTTCATAATTTTAATAATGAGAATTATCTGTTATTTCAATTTCAGGTATAGTGCTCCACTAATACGATAACCCGATCTATAATAAAGATTATAAGCTATCTCCATCTTTAGACCAAGCCATGATCCTATTTTCAGCCTATGTTAGAATATCAATATTGCTACATTTCTATTTAGTGGCCAGGCATTAATATTACTATGTTTACAGCCATGACAAGAATTGATATTGCCACATATTTAGGCTATAGCGAGTATTAGTATTGCTAGATTTCTAGCATATGACTGGCATCAACAAGGTCATATGCCTCATCTATGATGGAGCATCGATAACAAATGGCTAAACAAAGCTCAAAATTTATTCAAACACTCTAATTGACATCTTGGACAATCTATATTAATTAAGCTTTCATGCATAACAGTTAAATTTAAGTTAAAAGTTCTTTTTACTATGATAATTTCAAAATCCATGTAACACTTGCACATGGGGTGAATAATTAATTATGTTCTTCATAATAAACATATACATATATAACATAAAGATTTTAATATAAAGAGGTGGGAGGAGTACTTACCTTTAATATCAAGAAATCCAAATCTAGTTGTTTTCAACAAAAGTATGAAAGCTTTGAGCGATACATTCTTTTGCACTTGCGTTAAATACTTGGTCTTAGATGAATGTTTCGTGAATACTGGCATAACAACTCATGAGGAGTGGCCTGCAGACTTGGACTAGCTTTCATGAACGTTGGACACATTATGAGGTTAAGAAGTGGGTTCTGTGTAAAAAATTGAGCCATTAACATAAGCCCCTGCATGTTACTTTAAATTCACTTGGGCAGGCACATCCACGGGAATATTTTCAAGACATTCAATCAGAGAGGGCAATGAGCACCAAGGGGGAACATGCACCACCATATCATTGTGTGAGGGCCCTATGTAGCAGTTGGATTCATTAGTTATAAATTAAAGTTAATAGGAAATCAACATCCCAACAACCTCAGGTTTGTGACTATAAATGCTACAACTACCACCATACTTTTAGAATGGTAGTTTGCTCTTTGTGAGGAATATTATATACAAATTAGAGATGGCAATGCTTAACTTTTTAGACCATGTTAACTTATTTCAACTTGTTATATATTGAACTAGCTAGATTATCTATTTAATAAAATGATCAGATTTGGATTTGAAATTTTGATCTCTTTAGTAAACAAGTTGGATTTGGATCAGCAATTTTTGATCTATCACCTAATTTGATTGCCACCTCTAATATGAATGTATCTCATTGTGCTTTGTGTTGTCATGTCATCACTTTTGTTAGCCATTATTTTGAGTACGTGTATCCCATTGAATCATCCCTCCCTCCCTTTTCTGTGGTACAAGATTTGCCACTCTCTTCCACAGCTTTCCAACAACCAAAAGAGTAATAGATTTATCGACCATGAAATCGGACCGTCATCATCTGTCACGTCGTCGCACGTATTTATGCACATGTATTGAAATACTAAAAAAAAAGATATAATAATTCTGGAGATATTTGAACAGTTTAGATAAATATCACATAACCATCCAATCACTGCGTGCGGTAATTGGATCACGCATGAGGGAGGGAGGAATAAAAAAAAAGAGGAGGGGTGGGCTCCGTGTGCGCCAATCACCGCCCATTCGTCTACCGTAGACTTTCCCAAAACTATAAGTTGGTTTGAAGAGAAGTTAATGAGTAATTACTTTGAAAATTATTATTCTTTCACCTTTATTACTTCCATTATTGTTGAATTTATGAAAATGTCCTCTACAGTCTGGGAAAAGAAGGAAAAATAATGCACTAGAGCAAGCATCAAATCTTAAAATTATATGATAAACTATCAAACTAGAACTAAATCTAAAAACAATAAGAAATCAAGCAACTATAAATAGAAAGAAAGATAGGTTAGGCTACTGACCCTTAAGGAAGTCTCCTGTCAAGCTGTACAATGACATGCCTCACTTACCAAAGGTCCCTCAGGAAAGATGGAAATAAAGCAGTTAAATAAATAGATGCTATAGTAGAACATTCCAATTACCTCATCTTAAGAGTACCAACAAACATTTTAAACTACGATTATTAATACTTTAAACAAAGTATGATTTCTTTCGTTGTAGAAAGGGTCTATGATCAACATACCATGCAAAATGAGGCAGTCCTTCGCAGTTTCCAGAACCCATAACCCTCTAAAACTTTGGAAGAGACATTTAAATTTGAGTCCCAAGATGTAACAAGTAACGAATAGACTTCTCGGTTTGTTAATGGGCACCTTCCAGGGAGCATATTTGTTACTATTATTTTTAAGAAAAAAATCTTAACAGGTAAATCTTTTGTTAAATTACTCTAACATACAAGCACCCAACGCTTTCTTTATTTTAGGTATACAGGGGGCCGTGGCCCAAATAAGACAAACTAGCTGCAAACAAAATTTGGCTCAAGGCGGATGAAATAGAATACTAATCCTGATAAAAATGTACATGACTGTCACGTGTCAGGATTGCATCTCAATTTCAGATAATCAATCCAAACTGTTCTGACCTACTGCAATTTGGTTCATATGTACATATATAAATATATATATTCTGACTGATCCTATCCAAACCATATATTTGAGCTGATTGGTTTGATTTTGGTTTGATTTTATAAAATTAATTTAAATTATTTTCTGATCTAATCTCTGCACACCCCTATCCCCTAGCCAGAGGATCTAAACCGAACAAAAATCATGTGTGACAGGTACCGCAAAATATATATGGGATAGATTTTTTATTTTTCATATTCTCTTAATACTAATTTAAAAAAATTAAAATCAAATATTTTTTCTTAATAGAGCCATCTCGAAATTAAAATATAAAATATAATTTTTTTATTTAATAATATATTTTTATCGATATATATTATATGGTTAAGCAATATACACTAAACAAATTAATCATTACGCAAGTCAACACATGTCTTCAAAAAAATCGATACATAATTTTGAAACATAAAATTTATTAATACATAATATATAACCAAATGATATATACTTAGTAAATTAGTCATTTAGTAGTCTAATGAACATTTTCATGCAAATTGATGTATAATTTTAAATATTATATTCATCAGCATGTATTATATGATATAGTGATACATAGTAATCAATTTGCTAATATATACTGTGGATTTTTTTGATACACACCTAGCAGCAATCTAAAGTACACTTCTAAATAAATTGACACATAATTTTCAAAACATAAAATTCATAAATAAATAATACATAATTAAATAATATATACTTAGCAAATTAGTCATTTAATAACCTAATACACATCTCAAAATAAATTAATATATAATTTTCAGAGCATTATGTTTACCAATATATACTGTATGGTATGATGGTACATACTTATAACTTTCTGATGCATATTGTAAGTTTTTTAATATATATATGGTAATGATCTAATACATATCTTCAGTTAAATCGATATATAATTTTAAGATATATATTTATTTAAAAATATATATTGAATTACTACTAAATATATACAAAAAAAAACTTGCAATATGTATCAAAAAATCGATTAGTATGTATCATCTGACTATACAGTATGCATTAATGAATATAATATTTTAAAATTATATATTAATTTATTTGAAGATGTATATTAGATTGTTCGATAACTAATTTATTAAATATATATTATCTGACTGTATATTATATATTGATAAATTTTATATTTAAATTTTATATTAATTATTTAAATATATATATTAATTTATTTAATAATTAATTTATTTGATATATATCATACAATCACGTAGTACATGGCGGTAAAAACTATGTGCTCCCGGCGGAAATTAGAATTAGAGTGAGTACAATATTTTTTCCTAGTTACGAGACTAATAATTTGATTAGTTAATTTTTTTTGACTTTTCAATTTATTTTTTAAAATTAATATTAAAAAAATATAATAAATTATAAAATCCCTTCACCAGCGCCGTCCTATATGATTTTGTTACCTAAGGGGCGAGGTTTCTGACCCACCCACTTCACTCAGAGTCCCTTTTCTTGGCTGACTCACTACTTACAGCCGTTTAACAGGCTTTTATTATTTCCTTCTTTCTTACCCGTAGTGGAGTGTTAATGGCCTGTCACTGTTCCCTCGCTTCTCACGCTCCATCTTACTTCCCTTATTTACAGGTCGCTCTCTCTATCTCTCTGTCTCTCTCTTCCTCCTTGTCTCCACCAGCCAACCCTGGGAGCTCTTGGGGCATCGAGATCTCGCCGGAATTCTCCCCTCCGGCGACCCGAACCTGGCCGGAACCTGACGCCAACCTCGCCGGAACCATGGCTTCCGGCGGATTCATGGCCTACTCTCCTTCTCCCTCCGCCGCCCCCACTCTCCTCACCTCTGCGGCATCCGCTCCGCCACCAACGCCATCGTTGAGCAGGAGAAGTACGGCTCCTTCCCTCTCGAAATCTGCATCTATGAATTCGGAAAAAGAGTGGCTTTGTCGCCCTTTAGTCTTGGATCTTCCTAATTTTCTAACCTTTACTCGGGGTCAATCTGGATTCTCCGATCTGCGCTCATTTTCTTGTTTGTTGTTTTTTTATGGACCCGCGGCTTGTTCTTCTTCTTCTTCATTTTTGGGGCGACGAGATGCTTGTGGATTGGATATGTTACTTTTTCTGTTGATTGTTTTGCGCTTTGTCCATGTTTGATATTTAGATGCTCTTCTGTTTCTTTTGGCATGTGGGATTACAGATTATGGTCAAATTCTTTGTCGAAGTTGAGATCTTTAGATGTCCCTGTATCTCTCCTAGTCCAAGAGTTTATGGACAAGATTCTGCTCTTTTCAGTGCTTCGAATGTTTGGTTTGGAGCTTCTGGCATTTTTCTTTAAGGTTTTGAAGAAGTTCATATGAGTATCTTTTTGCACATTCTTGTTATTCTTCGATATCATTTTGGCATAAGATCTGCTGATTTCCGATTGAAAGTTTTCATATCTTTTATATCTTGTTATTCTTTTGATGGCTTTCATCAGTACCAGTTTTCATTTCTCTTGAGCAACATTCTTGTTATTCTTTTGATATCTTTTTTGGCACAAGATCTGCTACTTTCCAATTGAAACTTTGATGGCTTTCACCCGTATCAGTGTTTTAATATTTAGTGTGGGTAATTGGAAATGTCTGGACTGTCATTTGTGATTTTATGGAGATCATATAACTGTCTTTGAGTTTCAGATATGCTAATATAGTAAAGGCAAATTAAGTTTGCAGGTATCTATCAGAGTTGCTGGCAGAGCGTCACAAGCTGAGCCCTTTTATGCCTGTGCTTCCGCACAGTTATCGGCTGCTGAACCAGGGTGAGCTTCAGAACCAAACTGGTATCCCAGTGTTTATCATTATGTATGCAGTGAGCCAAGATGCATGATTTTTATGTTTTTGGCATAATAATTATTGCAACCATATTGAATGTTACTTTTTTTTTTTTGTGCTCCATTTTATGTGCTCGATAAGTGGACTCTTTGGCTAATTCTCATTGTGTATGGACTTTGAGTTTTCCCCCAATATTCCTCTTTTTTTGTTAGTTTATTTTATTGCTTCTGATTCTGGGGTAACCAGTTTACTGTGGTATTGCTTCTGATTGTTAAACGATTGAATATTTTAAGGGAAGTTTCTTGCTTTTGGTTGTTTTAGATGAGATATAGGGTTACCTCGAGATTTATCTTATTTTCATCTACAAGGTCAAAACATGGTAACTATATTTTATTGCTCCCAAGGAATCGCCGCAACCCAACATCATAATTAATGTAGAAATTATATTCCTATCTGCATTAATGTGTACTTATGGAGTGATCAAGATGCACCCAAGGTCAGAAGTGCTTGTACCTAATCAGTCAAGCTTTAATGGCTTTCATGTTTATTATAACTGCAACAAAAAATCATGAAGGTATGTTTTTCGGATTATCTTGATAGTTTAATTTGATATTGTAACTTTTGTGCTACAGCAACAACCTTTTTCATGCTGGAGGTAAAAAGAACCATGAATCCTTCTACGGTCTTTTTTGGTGTGGCAATAGCACAACTGATATAAGTTAGTCTAGAGCCCCAAAGTTCTCATTGATGTTCAAGCATATGTGTGGATGTCTTTTAAAGTAAAATCCTCATAAAATTTATTTTACCAAGGGAGAGTAAGTGCAGTAAATTGTTTCATTTTATGTGTGGAGGATGATGTTCATTCTTTCCTCTATTCCCTAACCAATATATAGTCTACGCTTTCTACAGATAAAGATTGTGTGAATACCTTGGCCCTTGCTCCAAGATGTTTAACTTTCATCCCTATCACAATCTTTGCCTTTTCCCATGACTGGTCACAGGATGCCTTAAGTTCATCATGCATGCTATTTGATAGGATATCTGAAGGAAACAACATATGAATACTTTCTAGATTTTATGTGTATGGTGATTGTGAAGGATCTCAAGTTATAAGTTTGTGGTCTAGAAGAAGACTGCTGTTGGGATGATGAGGAGACTTATTTCTGGATTTTTTCCCTTTATCTACTTTCTTCTTCCACTTTTTCAGGAGATGCATTCAGCCCTGATTTTTTATTACTATATTTTTTGCTCCCTTCTTCCGTCCCCCCTTCCTTCTCTCCCCACCTCTCTCTCAGAGTAAAAACCTCACAAGGTGTTTGAGAATATTTTCTTTGTTTACTGTGATTGTTTCACAACTCCTATATTTTCATTATATATAAAAATTCAAATTTCACCTATCAATTTTCTCATATTTCTGTTTGTTCAGTCATTGTGAATTACAAGTCATCTAATTTTTGCTTCTTCCGTACATTTTATATCCAAATTTGACCTTGCTTCTTAAATGTTTTATGATGGAGTTTTTGTTATCATTCATATTCTAAAACCCTGCTCTCTATGTTACTGAAATAAGGTATTTTTCTGAATCTTGTGTATACAAGTAGGTGCTGCAATATGTGATTGGGCTAATATTTTAATAAAGATGTTTTTGATAGATTAAGTTGATTTCCATGATTATCATTAGTTTCTATTCTGAACTTCCAAGGAACGTAGGTGCTCCACTGTTGCCCCTCTTCGGCATGTATATAGGATGTGTAAACATGTAGCTATTTATCTATCATATCGGTGGTTTTCTATGCTCTAAATATTTGAAGATCCTCTAGGTTTGACCTCAAGTTATTAATGGGTATTTATGCTGATGTGATTACCAATCTTAAACTAACCCATTCTGTTAACCAATGACTCTGTAGTTGCTGCTGACAAATTTCTTAACTGATGCTAACTGGTACATCTTATGCTTGAAATTGGCATTTTGAAGCAGAAATTTTGCGTGTTACCACACTGTTGGGGAATGCATCTCTTTTAGATCAAAGTGGGCTTGAACATGGTAGCCCTCTGACCACTGGAGGATTATTTTCTAATGGAGGAGCAGCTGATATGAATGGGTGGGCATCAGCTTTTCGATCAGAAGTATGGATACTAACCATTAACTTAACTCTTTGCATCTAATTTACTGCTCACGGTGGCGTTTTTAAGATTTCATGCTAACCTGAATTAACTTCAACTTGAACTGTTTGCATTCTTGACATATAAGGCTTCATGGGTCCCAGTATTCTTCACCTAATTCTTAGTTCTGTAGTGAAGTTGTGCTTATTCTAATGTATATGTCTGTCATTACTGTAACTGACACATCAGCAGTAACATTACAAATAGGGACAGGTATAACCTACCTCAAATCTTATCATGATGCAATAATGCCTTTCCAAATAAAATTGTCAAATGAGGAAATTGTAAACCTTTATGCATTCCTGATATATATTTACTTGTCTCTCACTAGGGGATGTATTTTTTGGATGAATAATTAAAGTTTAATCTTTCTGTTGTTTTTAATTCTGTTTTTCAGTAACTATTTCCAGCTACTCTTGGTGCATCTTAGTTTGATTCTTCATGAACTCATAAGGTGAACCCAGTTACAAACAGTTTGTTTCTGCAACTCTTTTGGACGTCTGGGAAATATTATTTGTTCTGAATGTCAGTTGCATAATGCAAAATGAGATTGTGGTTATCTGTATATTCTATTAGATGCACAAATAAATGAAGTTTCTGTAGGAGAGCTAAAGCCTCTGCTTGTTTGTAGTGTGCAAAAACCTTGACAGAACATGAGTTTTGCTTTCTGTTGGACCATGTTGATGTATCATTTGAATGTGATTCTTTTGCATTTGGTTTACAGAAACCAATTATCCTATTAACCATATTGGCTATTATTTTGTTTAGATATTTTACCTGCTCATTCAACCTCAAAGAAACTGTTTCTGATATTTTTCATTCATCTTCCAGAATCATTTTATCGTATATATACTGTACCTCTTTTTTAGTTAATCAGAACACTAGGTGTAACATGCAGAGGTTGGGATTATTGCAGCCTTCATCAGCACATAGTTGGCTTGGATCTCAAGGTAGTTCGTCAAATCTCATTGTCAAAAAACCATCAGGGTTGATATACCTGTGGACAAATACCCAACTGTAAGTTACGTTCTTTTGCTTTGGTTTGGCCACAATTTATTGTTAAGTCAGAAAGCATTTTCTCATGAATATTTTGCTTCATTGTTTGTGTAGTTTAACTTTGTTGGGCGTCTCCTTGGTCCTAGAGGGTACTCTCTTAAGCGCGTAGAGGCAAGTACTGAATGTCGTGTTCTGATAAGAGGACAGGGTAGCATCAAAGATCCGGCTCGGGTATCAATTTTCTGATATTCGCTTTTTGTGTATGCATGAATGCATACATATGTACACCTATCCACTTTTGCAACACTAGTAAATGCTAGATGATATGGAACATTTATTACATGGAATTGCAAGTGCATAGTCAGAAATTTGACATGGATACTACAGGATAGCACATTCTGATGTTTGCATTAACTTATATACTAGATATATGGATGACATACTGCTAGGCTGAAAAGCAAGTCCATTGACATAATTTGGAAACAATAGGTTATTCAAATAAGGAAATTTTGCACGAGTTCTTCCGAAAATGCTGTGACCTATGCCAATCTTATGATGTTCATCTTTTTGTTGTATGGAGAACTTAATGGTTGACTTTCATACTTAAAAGACAATATGGTCTTGCTATGTGATACTTTATTTTGTTAAGAATGAAGTGTCTTAATTTGCTGGTTTACCATTAGGAAGGTTATTAAAAAAGGCAAACTGAAAGGAGTGCTCTGTGAAAACCTGGTCATTTCTGCATAGGTTGGTGATATAATGGTCTATGAGCGAGATTTCCTTGGACATTTCTAGGAAGATATGGTATTAACTATGCATTCTACTAGACAGGTATTATTAATTTTTTGGATGTTTCACCCAAAAAAATAGGTGAAGAAGACAAAAGAGTCATGGCAATTTCAGGGGATTATATATGGAATGATGAAAGACATCATGAGGATGAATGCTGATTTTTGTATTTCTCCTATGCTATGGATGAGCGGGTTGACAGCTTATCCTAATAAATGCAGCAAGGCATAAAAGGGTTGGTGGACAACTTTATTTATGGCCAAATCTTGTCTTGGATGAAAGAAGTTTAACATGAGCAAATCTTTGTTTATACTTTGGAGTATAATTGGTTCCAATGCCAAGTGAGAAGTAAAAGAAAAGTTGTTGCTCACCATTACGACTGAGCAAGTAATGTGGTCATAAAGGGAACTCAAATCCCCAATCCGATCTGGTAATCCCCAATGTGGCATTCCGTATCAGAGAGCATTTCTGATATCTGGAATTTCGAGAATATGAGCTTGAAGAATTTGGTTTATTGCCTTCTCATTCATCATTCTTCCCTCACCTTCTACCTCTGGCCAGAAAGATGCTATAGCACAATGGTGCATCCAAAATATAATCATGCAGTACTTGCTACTCTTGAATGACACATGCACATGAATTAAACTTCTATGTAAATGAGACCTTTTACTACAAAGAGACATTTCCTTCAAACTTATATTCTGAGGAAGCCAACATTCACTGATGTTGCTTTTGCCGTTTCTGGTAGGAGGAGATGATGAGAGGAAAACCAGGGTATGAACATTTAAATGAGCCCCTTCATGTATTGGTAGAGGCAGAGCTGCCAATTGAAATTGTTGATGCTCGTCTTATGCAAGCTCGTGAGATCCTTGAAGATCTGCTCAAGCCCGTGGTATTCCATTTTCCCCTCATTCAGATTCCAGGCTTTTTGACTTTCTAGGTGGTTACCAATTGGTCTTTGTATTCATCTCTCTCTCTCTCTCTCTCTATTTTATATAGGATGAATCACAGGATTTCTTCAAGAAGCAGCAGCTGCGAGAGCTTGCATTGCTCAATGGCACTCTCCGTGAGGAAGGGTCACATATGTTTGCTTCGGTGTCCCCCTTCCGCAATAACCTTAGTATGAAAAGAGCCAAGACAAGGGGGTAGAATAAGGTTGTTGTTTGATAGGCTCTCTTTGTGTGGCCGTATTGTCTGCCTGGGCAGCTAGTTCTGTATTTGGAGGTTGCCATTCCAGCATATGCCTCTGCATACCATTGGGTCACTGCTTCCAAGGCCAGTCATAAATTTCTGTCCGTGTTTTCTGCTATGGAGTGTGTTTGCTGATATAATGCTGTAAGTAAGCCATTTTTGGTTTTGTGAAGTTTCCCTTGCGTGCCATTGCAAGTTGGGGACAATGTATATATCCACCTTGTTATTGTAATATGCGCTTGTGCCTATGCAGTTTTGTAACAGGTATGCGGTGTGTATAGAATAATGTATGTCAGCTTTTTTTGTACAATCAGGGAAACAATAGTCTCCCAAAGGTCTTGATGATGCTTCTTGCAGGTTTTTCCTATTTAAGGTGGCAGTAACAAGTTTTACTTGTGGTAATTTTGATTGCTTGAGTGTTCTCTTTCCATTAAAAAAAGATGGATGGATGGATAAAACTTCTCAAAAGATTGCTCGAGGGTTCTGGCCCTTTATCATAGAACCAATTGTGGTCTGATGGTAAGGTGGAAAGTTGGCAGAAATTCCTGTCTGGAATTTCATTAGAAAATAATGTGGAATGGTTACTTCTTCATCTTCACTGCAGCAATGCGGGATAGAGATCATATTTGCTAAATCTGATTATTTGTTTGGTTGGAGATTTGTGCTTGATGATTTTCAGGTGCTGTGATGCCGCTAATATATTGAGTACCATAGTACTTTTGAATGGGGTAATTCATTACTACTTATAATTGTCCTATGAATATTGATGTGTTTTTATGGGTTTTTGTTGTCAATTTTGCATTTATGTAGGCCAAGGTAGGCTGGCAAGTCGGTTTTACGGGGTAAAGTTTAGCATCCCAACTTAAATGCTGCTTTAAAAGGGATTGACAAATGATCAGATTGCTAGGATGTTAAAGCAGCCTTCGGAGGAGTTTCTCTTTGGCTTGCTACCGTTAGGTCTGTTGGCCAAACTCCTAGGCTTTGATTCTTCAGTGTGATTAATCCAACTTCCTTAAAGTTTGTGAAAACTATAACAAAAAGGTTTGTGGAAACTATATCAAAACCAAGCAAACTGTCAGACCAAGACAAATGGTTGCTTCTGCTACTTTTAACTGTCATCCTCTCTGGATGTGGGAACCTCGTAGTCAAGTTTGTAGTCTATTACGTAGCACTATTCATTGTCTTACTGCCACTCTTTGCTTCTTCTCTGAGGGAGCCTGCAACTAAAAGCAGGCAGGTTGGCTATGCATCATGGCTTGAGTAGGATATAGCTGCATGAAGTTACTTGTCATATTCGATCGACAATCTGACTCACTGGAATTATAAGAATTAACTGGCGCGAGCAAATATAGCTTAAAAATCTTGGGGAACCAGAAACAATATAAGAACTCAAACCATTTGGGAAATCCTAATGGAAGAGCTTGGTATCGAGAAAGATCAACAACACTTGAAAACAGAAAACGAATGAACAGAAACGGTGGCTCTGATTCTTGGGAGAATTTTACTCAAAAAAGATTCTTGGGTGAATGAATGCAACTACTATTCCTCAAAGTGGCAATCAAGCAGCTTGGGTGAATGAGCCAGGTCTTTCAGAACTGGTTGTGGGCTCATCATGTGCACGTTCCCTCTAACCGGATCTTTCAGCATATCCTGTTCTGCCATCACCTTACACGCAAGATCCTCCAAAGATCATATCCAAATACCGTAGAAAGGAAATGGAATAAGAATAGGACGAAAACCCTTGCAAGATGCCGGAAGAGAAAAAAAAAAGAGACCAAGCTGGAACCTGAGCAAACGGCACCATTCTTCCTAAAAGATTAGCAATGTTTATAGACAAGCATATGAAAGCCATAGAATCAACTCGACCATTTCCACGGCAATCCCGAGAAGAGCAAGACGGGGTCACCGGACCCCCTAGCTTGAGGCAGAAAGAGCACTTGGTTGGCTGCTTTTACGGCAGAAGATTCAGACAGACAAGCCCAGACATGGCAATAGACAAAGAAAGCAACCAAAAAATTATTGGTGCCACCAGTGGATTCCGCAGCTTTCCCTACAACGCTTTTCGCTTTAATGACGGTGACAAGCTACAGCAGCATCTTGTGAATTCGAGACATTTCATTGGGAATGTTGCAGTCAATCCCTTCGTCGCCTGATCATCGAGAACGAACATCTGCAAGAAAAATTCATACTAACTGGAGATACCTCCGGCGGAGATCCTCCGACGATCAAATCAGAAAGGAGACTAGGCAACAGTAGAAAAGAATCAGGGGGCTTAGTGATGGAGAGAGGAAGAGCTCAAGAGAGCTTCAGAGAGTTAGAGTGCCTTCCGAGGCCTCTCCAACTTTTTTTTTTCCTCTTAAGCTGTTGCCTTACCCCATTTTATAGTAGGAGGCGGTATGGCTCCGCCACTGATGATGTAGACAACTGGGGAATTGTCAAGTCGCCGGAGGTTATCAAATCATCGATGGGCTGACAGGTCATTGAAACTAATCCATGTCCTTGGCAGGACAGCGCCCCAAGTCCTTGGCAGGACAACACCCCTTGGCGGTCGTGCAGCATGTCCTTGACAAGACAGCGTCCATGCCGGTCGTATGGCGTTTGGAAGGACTGGTCGACTATATGTCGGGATTCGGCTGTCGAGTGGTGACCCGAGAGCACAGCCAGCCGATCTGGTGGCTTGTAGAAGTCGGACGTCAGCTACCCACCGACGTAGAGTCGGCGATATAGGTTTGGCCTTTCGGCCGGTTAGCGGCAGTGTTGGCCCGCTCGGTGGGCATACTCCGGGTCAGGCATCGTCGGTAGTTATTGTCGGAGTCGTCCGTCCGCCGGATGGGTAGAGTCGGTCGTTGGTCGGGCCATCCCGAGGGCGAGTCGGCGTCGGAGATCAGTCGGTGAGTCGGCGCGGGGGCAGTCGGTATGTCCCAACAGTTGCCCCCCCCAACTCCTGAGTCTGATGTCGTGTTGGCCCGCATTGCCACGTGGGCGGCGGCGTCGGGCGAAAGGAGTGGATTTTCATCACGTCATGCCCCGATTCTGTCGACTTCACCAATGGACGATCCGACGTCAGGCGTCTCATTGGGAATGCAAACTGCCGTCAAGCGTTCCATTGGGAACGCGGACCGCCGTCAGGCGTCCCCTCGGGAATGCGAACCGTCGTCAGTTAACTGATCCCGAGACGCAGCTTTTCTGTCACGGTCGGGAGGTAATTGGACTGGGGCCGTTCTCACGGATGGGGGCGATGTGGCTCAATCCGGGGCAGGTGCGTCGAATCGTCAGACCGGGGAAGGGCCCAGATGCTGCCACGTGTCATCATCCGGAAGACCCTCGTTCGACGTGCTCCCATCTTGACCGTCGAGGGGCACTATATATACGTGGTCACTTGTGTCCAAATCTTCACTTTTCACAGTCCTGCTGCTGAGACTCTGGCCGAGTGGTCCCCTTAGTTCTCCAGGTAGTTGTCCCTGCCTTCTCTCTGGAAAAGTTTTCTCGAAGCTTTTATCTTTGTCTTCTTGCATTTTTCGTTTCCTTTGGATCTTCTCCTTTCTTTTCTTTATCCTCCTTCCTAGCATCATGGCTAGGACTTCTCCTCGAGGAGATCAGTCGGAAAACCCGACTGACGACTCTTGATCGACCCCGGAGGTGGAGGTTTCTTCACTTTCGGGGCCGAACGTCGATCGGCTCAAGGAGCTATATAGTATCCCGGAGCAGTTTCGGCTGTCCGCCCCTGAGGCTGAGGGTCGGGTTAACAACCGCCCCGGGCCAAGTGGTCTTCTATGTCGAGGACCTCCAGGCCGGTCTTCATTTTTCGATTTCGGAGTTTGTCCGGAATATTCTGGACTATTACGGACTTTGTCCGGCGTAACTGGCGCCGAATTCAGTTCGACTGATAGTCAGCTTCGCCCTGTTGTGTCGGCTTTTGCCGACCAATCCTCGAATTTTCCTCTTCCGGGCGTTCTTCGTCCTCCGACCCCACCCTAAAGCCTGAGGGTGGTGATTTTCAATCCTCGAAAGGGGCTTTCCTTCATCACTGGTCTTCCATCTTCAATTCATGGGTGGAAGAACCAGTTTTTCTTTGTTTCTTCTTCATTTCCTTGGGGGTTCCCTTCCTGCTGGGGCGACCCTCTAACTCGATCGAATGAGAATAGCCGAGTGGAGGCAGGCGATCGGGAGGACTTCTACCGACTCAAGGACA
>KE504683.1:984925-995747 GCA_000441515.1 Elaeis oleifera | reverse complement strand
CCAAAACTCGTACTAACTCTTTTGTTGAAATTGCAGATATGCCGTCGAGAATGAGACTGACGGATGCCAAAATTCGGCAACATGCGGCAAGAAAGAGACCGGCGTCTGCGGCCAGACCGTCACGGCCGCCCAAGAGGCCCCAGACGTCACGCCAGATGTCATCCCGACTGTCGCTGCGATGGTAGCTGAGCAGTCGGAGCCGGTCATCTTGCTGTCGGCGCCGGCGGTGCCGCCCGAGGAGCAGCCCGAGGAGAGGACGACGGAGGGCGTAGCCGAGGGAATGTCGGCAGCTTCGCCGGCTGAGGAGGTTCGGGTTGAAGCTCGGGAGCCCGAACGGCCTTCGGCGGCACATGCCACGGCCTCGGGGGGGGCTCAGTCGAGTTCGAGCCTTCCTCCTTCCCTGACCTTCGGGCCTGGGCGACTGGTCGGAGAAAGGCCCCGATGGCTCCAGCGGACGACACGAGGTCGGAGGACCGCGCTGCGTCGTTCGGCATCCGGGTCCCCGAGGGAGCGTCGGCATTGGCCAACCATGACTTGGCCAGGAGGCTGTGTCAGGCGACCCTCCTCCCGGCTGACCGGGAGCTCCTGAAGACTCGGCCAGTGATCGAGATGTTGTCCTCTTTCTACCCGACTATGATCGGAGTAAGTTCTGCTTCATCTTCCCTCTCCGTCGTTGCCTTCGTTATTTTATTCTTTTGACGATCGGCTTTTGTTCACAGCTTCTCTATAACATGTCCGAACTGGAGGCCGGATATCGGAGGTTCGGGGACATCCGGGCGGCTTGGAAGGATCGGGCGGAGACCGCCGAGGCCGAGAAGGCGACAATGGTCGAGCAGCTGAAGCAGTCGGTCGATCGTGAAGCCCGACTCGAGGAGGAGATCTCCCACCTTACCGATGCCCTGGCTACCTCGGGGGCCGAACTTCAGTCGGCCCGCGAGGAAGCCAAGCAAAAATCTCGGACCGCTCACCGGCTGCGGCATGAGTGGGATGGTTGCGTCGGCGAGCTCGAGGCCGAGTGCGAGAAACTCTGGGTTAGCCTAGAGAATCTCGCCAAGGCTGAGGAGAATTTATCCACCGCTCAAGCTGACGCAGACATAGCTAGGGCGGAGGTGGAGTCGGCGAAGGAGGCGATGAGTCGGGCGGTGGAGGACTTCCGTGGCTCCGACGAGTATCGGGAGGAGCTCCTGGAGAGCGGCTTCACCTCATACCGAGTGGGGTACGAGGACGTCTGGGAGGCAATCCAGGGTCTGTATCCGGAGCTCGATCTCAGCAGTGTCGTTCCCCTAGGGTCGGAAGGCCAAGATGTAGAAGAGGCGGCCGACCCAACGTCGGGAGATCACACTGCCGCGGAAGAAGTTGCTGCGGAGGAAGCCGTCCCAGAGCAGGTCACCGAAGGTGAGCCAGCTCCGACCCCCGATGCTACTCCGACCCGAGCGGCCACGCCGATCGCCCCTGAGCTTCTCCCGATCCAAGAAGTTGACTCCGACGAGTAGTCAGAGCATCTTTGTTTTGTTTTGTTTGAATACTTGTAATCGGGCTTCGGCCCAATTTTGTAAATCCAGCTTTACTTTAAATGAAATTGAAAACCTTCAACTTTCCTTTCATGTAACTTGAAATGTATGTTTCGTCGAAACGCCCCCGAGCGTACAAGTCTTAGGCCCGACGTACTTCGTTAGGTCGTTCGGTAGGACCCCATGTAGCCAACCGAGATAGTCAGTAGCTTGCGCCAAAATAAGGGCAGAGCGAGCTCTGATCATAGACCGACGTCCCGACTGCCGTAGGGTCCGATAGTCGAAAGTGTAAGTTGAGAGTGTAAGTCGAGCATCCGTCGCCCAAACTTGGGTCGGGCGTGTACGTCGAGTCAGAGGTCGATCGATCTTCAGACGTAGTTCGTTGACACGATCACCCCGTAGGATCTGACAGTAAAGTAGTGTCCGACGTACTTAGTCAGGATAACGATGGTAAGTCAAATATCCGTTGTTCAGACCTTGGTCGGGCATATACGTCGCATTGTATGATAAATGGTGGTAAGCCGAATATCCTTCGATCGATCGTGACCGGGTCGGTATGTCGCGGGCGCGACGTCGGTCGCCCTGGCGTTTTGCCTTTCTTGGCCAGGGCCAAGTCGGCAAGTTAGCTAGTCGCGTTGATCGGGAGTCGACTGTGGAAGGGACGTGGTTTCAACTTAAGGAAGCTTTCATCGCCAATGCCGGCCTTCCATTAGCGTAGATAGGTCGGTCCCCGTAAGAGTCCGATGCATCGTCGGCGATTGGGCCGTAGATTTTCAATGGAACGTTGGGCCCAAGTCGGGGCATCGGGGCTCGTACTCCTGGCGAGCGCCGACCCACGGTTGGAGAGCCGAAATTCGTAGACTCTGGAGTTTCAAAACTGAGTTTGTATTCCGAACAAGGGCATACAGAATTTACTGGTAGTACAATCTCAGATTGTCGACATTCCAAGTCTGGAGAATGGCCGTCCCCTCCAGGGTCTCGAGTCGGTAGGCTCCCGGCCTGTAGGTGTCCGATACTTTGTAGGGTCCTTCCCAGTTCGGAGATAGTTTTCCTTGATCCAGAGGCTTTGACACTTCTGCCTTCCTTAAGACCAGATCTTCGGGTCTGAAAACTTCGGCTTGACTTTGGTGTTGTAGTATCGGGCCACTCTTTATCGGTAGGAAGTCATACGGAGTTGAGCCTCGCGTCGGAGTTCGGGTACGAGGTCTAAGTCAGCTCTCCGACACTCAGAGTTGTCCGGTTCACAGTATTGCTCAACTCTAGTCGATGGCAGTCCGATCTCGAGTGGGATCATTGCCTCCGTCCCATAGGTCAAGTTGAAAGGAGATTCTCCGATCGGAACACGGGGCATTGTTCGGTACGTCCACAGGACGGAGTGTAATTTCTCAACCCAGAGGCCTTTGGTTTCGTTCAGTCGGATCTTCAGTCCATGCAGAATGGTCCGGTTGGTTACCTCGACCTCACCGTTGGACTGTGGATGCCCGACCGAAGTCAGCCTGTGCGTGATATGAAATATCGTACAGAACTCTCTGAAGTCTTGATTGTCGAACTGTCGTCCATTGTCGGTGATGATAGTGTGTGGTAGTCCGAATCTGAAGATGATGGACTTCTGGACGAAGTCTTCCATCTTACGCTTAGTGATTTGTGCCAGAGGTTCGACCTCCACCCACTTGATGAAATAGTCAATTGCGACAACTATGAACTTCTTTTGGCCAAATGCCGGAGGAAAGGGCCGAGTATGTCGATTTCCCACTGGGCGAAGGGCCACGGGACAACAATGGGAGTCAGCTGGTTGGCGGGTCGGTATTGTATGTTGGCATACTTTTGACATGGTTCACACCTCCGAACCAACTCAGCCGCATCCTTCTTCATGGTGGGCCAGTAGTAACCCTGTCGTAGGACTTTGTATGCCAAAGATTTGCCCCCCAAGTGATTTCTGCAGATCCCTTCATGCATTTCTCTGAGAGCGTAATCTGCATCTGTCGGTCCCAGGTACCTCAGCAAGGAAAGGGAGAACGATCTTTTGTAGAGTCGTCCGTCCATCATAACATATTGGGAGGCCATCCACCGGAGTCGTTTGGCTTCCGCGGGGTCTCCAGGGCTGGTTTCGTCGGTCAGATACTGAACGATCGGATCCATCCAGCTCGACTCGGTCGTTAGTTGCAGCACCTCCTCGGTCTTGTCGACGCTCGGATGCTCGAGACTTTCTACGAGTGTCTGGCCCAAAGTGCCGTAGTCGGATGTCGCGAGCCTGGAGAGTGCGTCGGCCCAAGCATTTTTGCCCTGAAAATATGGGAGATCTCGAAGTACTTAAGATGTACCACGAGATCTCTTACTTTCTGAAGATACTTCGCCATGGTCGGATCCCGTGCTTCGAATTCATCTCTGACCTGTCCTACAATCCGCTGGGAGTCGGAGAAGACTCTGAGGCTGTCGATCCCGAGCTCCTTCACTACTCTCAAGCCAGCGAGGAGCGCTTCATATTCGGCTTGATTATTGGAGGCTTTGAAGTCGAATCGAAGGGCGTACTCAGTAACCATGCCTTCTGAGTTGGTGAGCAGGAATCCGACCCCGCTCCCTTGGGCATTGGAAGCTCCGTCGATGTGCAATACCCAGGTGGAACCGGGGTCATATTCAGAGGGCGCAGCCTCTTTGGAGCTCCCGACCTCCGACACTTGGTCGGTCGTCGGGCACTCCACAATAAAGTCGGCCAAAACCTGAGCTTTCAAAGTGGGTCGCGGTCGGTACTGAATGTCGAACTCACCCAGCTTCACCGTCCATTTCGTCAGTCGTTCTGATGTGTCAGGACGGTACAGGATCGCCCTCAGGGGCTGATCGGTGAGGACCACGATGGCGTGCGCTTGAAAATACGGACGGAGTCGCTGTGCTGATACGACCAAGACAAATATTATTTCTCCGCCTTCGAGTACCGAGTTTCAGCTTCATGGAACACTTTGCTGGTATAATATATGGGCTGGTGAATTCGACTCTTGTTCTTCCGGACGAGCACCGAGCTAACCGCCTCTGGAGAGGTAGCCAAGTAAGGTACAACGTTTCTCCGACCTCTGGCTTTACAAGCAGAGGTGGGAGGTCAGATATTTCTTCAGATCTTCGAAGGCTTGCCGGCACTCATCCGGCCAAGAGAAGTCCTTCATCTGCCTCAGGGTTCTGAAGAACGAGAGGCATCTCTCAGCCGATCGAGAAATGAATCAACCGAGCGCGATGATCCTTCCGTTGAGCTGTTGTATCTCTTTTTTGGTGTTCGGATGCCGCATGTCGATGATCGCCTTTATCTTCTCAGGGTTGGCCTCAATTCCTTGTTGAGAAACGAGGAATCCGAGGAACTTCTCTGAAGTTACTCCGAAGGCGCACTTTGTCGGGTTCAGCTTCATCCGATGTCGTCGAAGAGTGCGAAAAATTTTTTCAAGATCTTGAACATGACATGAAGTCTGCGCGCTCTTCACCAGCATGTCGTCTACGTACACTTCCATATTGCGCCCGATTTGGTCTTTAAAGACCTTATTGACGAGTCGTTGGTAGGTGGCTCCGGCATTCTTCAGACCGAAGGGCATCACTCTATAGCAGTAAAGGCCCTTAGCGATCACGAAGGCCGTATGCTCCTCGTCGTCAGGTGCCATCCGGATCTGGTTATATCCGACGAAGGCGTCCATGAAGCTGAACAGTCGATGGTCGGACGTCGCATCCACTAGTTGGTCGATCTTCAGCAGTGGAAAGCTGTCCTTCGGGCAGGCATGGTTCAGGTCGGTATAGTCGATACAGATCCTCCACTTCCCGTTGGCTTTCCTCACCATGACGATATTGGCGAGCCAATCAGGATATGTGGTTTCTCTGATGAAGCCCGCCTCGAGTAGCTTGTCCACTTTTTCGTCGATGACCTTCTGTCTTTCAGGGGCAAAAGACCACTTCTTCTGTCTCACCGGCCTCATGCCAGGGTCGATGTTGAGTCGGTGAGTCATTGTTTCCGGGAAGATACCGGACATATCCGTTGCCGACCAAGTGAATACGTCGGCGTTAGCTTTCAACAGCTCTATCAGCTGCTGTCGCTCTGGGTCGGATAATTACGACCCGACCCAGATCACCTGTTCAGGGTCCTCCGCTATCGGGATAGAACCAGTTGTTCAACCGGTTCACCCCGTTCCTCCTCTTTCCGTTGGTCCAACTTATCGACCGACAGGGAATCCTTCGGTGCATCGCTTTGGACGGAGATTTGGAAGCATCGCCGAGCGAGCTGTTGATCCCCGCGTATTTTTTCAGCTCCATTTTTGATCGAAAATCGGACCAGTAGATGATATGTCGAGACTATCGCTCTGAGGGTATTTAGTCCGGGTCTTTCAAATATGGCGTTGTAGGCCGAAGGTACTTGGATGATCGCGAAAGTTAAGTGGACGGTGCTTTATTGTGGTTCGGTTCCAGCTATTACGGGAAGAGTAATTTCTCTTTCCATCGTGACGGCATCTCCAACGAAATCTACTAGGGGTGTAGAGACTCTCTTGAGCTGATCAGTCGATAGTCGCATTCGGGAGAAGATCGAGTAGAACAAAACATTAGTCGAACTTTCATTATCAACAAGAATCCTTCTTACATCATAATTTGCTATTGTTGCTGAGACAACAACAGCGTCATCATGGAGAGTTTGGATCCTCCAAGCATCTTCATCTGTAAAAGTAATTATATCATCTTGGCGCAGCTTCTTCGTCGACTCTCCTTCAGCAGTCGTCCCCCGGTCCAGTCGTTTGGAGATCATGTTGATGACCCCGACCGTAGGCTGATTGTTTGCTGCCTCTTCAGTCGGTTGGGGTCGTCGGTCGGGGACGGGTCGAGTCGGTGGGTTCCTTCGAAACTTTTCGAGATACCCTCATCGTATGAGGACCTCTATTTCATCCTTAAGCTGGATGCATTGCTCGATATTGTGACCGTGGCCCCGATGGAATCGGCAGTATTTTCGCCGGTCGAGGCCCTTTACCTTCAGAGGCGGAGACCGTCGCAGATATTCCTCTCCTTCGATCTCCATCAAAATCTGCGCATGAGGAGCAGAGAGAGGAGTGTAGGAGTCATACCTGCGATGCATCGGTCTCGGACTTCGCCGTCGGGGCGATCTCGGGCTCTGTCGTCGGGGCGAGACCCGTTTGTCGGTCGGAGGCCCGTTAGGCTCAGCAGGAGCCCGACTTTCTTTTGCTTCTCCTTCAGGCCCTTAGTCTCGGTCAGGCACCGATCGGAAGCTCCTTCGTCTGCGTGCATGTACTTGTACGTGCGCTCCAGCAGTTCGGCATATGTCCGGGGAGGGTCTTGTCCAGAGAGTACGTGAATCGGGACCCCTTCAGCCCCCTCTTCATGGCTGAGATAGTCATGTTTCGTTGAGGTCCCGAACCTTAAGCGTGGCCGCGTTGAATTGAGTCACGAAGTGTTAAAGCATCTCGTTTTCTCCCTGCTTGAGGGAGAAAAGGCTGTCTGAGGTTCATGGCGGCTTCCGACTGGTGCTGAAATGGGCCACGAAAGAATGCTCGAGCTGTCCGAAGGAGTGGATACTTCCTGAGTGGAGGCCAGAGTACCAGGCCCTGGCAGCTTGCGAAGTGTGGCGGGAAGCCGATGAAGAGGAGAGCATCGATTGCCCCTGGATCGTCATGAGAGCCTTGTAGCTCTCCAGGTGGTCAATTGGGTCGGTGGAGCCATCGTAAAGCTTCACGTGGGGCATCTTGAATCGACTAGGAATCGGTTCGTCAAGGATGAATCGGGAGAGAGGTTGGGCGGTCTGGAAGTCAACGTCGTTCGAAGACTTCTGTCCATCTACCTGAAGCTAGGCAAGCCGACGGTCGATTTTTCGAACCTACGTTCGTAGTCCTCCAATCGTCGTTGTTGGAAAACTCCAGGGGTCGAACCTCCTGACGAATCCGAGAGGGAGGCGGACGGTGTCCGCGGCCGCTTCTCCTTCCTCGCTTGCTCCAGCTGGGAAGGAGAAGTGCGCCGAGACCGGTGGGTGTCACGCCGTGGCCGTCTCTCCCCTTCTCGATGGGAGTGCTGAGATGGCCGCCCTTGAGGAGGAGACGGAGACCGACGCGGGCGTCGGTGGCTGCTTCTGGACGGCATCGGGTGCACCGCCAGTTGTTCGGCCGACGGATGCGGCAATTGGGTTGGTTGTTGTTGGAGGCTTTTGACTGCATCCGCCAAACAGTCATCTACCGCACGATCGCCGCGATCTGGGCCTCCGTGGTCACCACAAGATGCGGAGAGCTGGGTTCCGTCATGGAGAGTGGAGGGGAGGCTTCTTTCCGACGGGAAGAGTGCCTCGCCGATCCGATAGCTCTCGATCGCTGAGCCCTGGTTCTTGTCATCTTGAAAGGATTTTTCAAGCTCTATGGAGGTCGTGCCCCCTTTCCTGACGCATCAAATCTGTTGCGGCCAATCCCCTTGTCGCCTGGTCGCCGGGAACGAGCACCTGCAAGGGAAGTCCACACTGACCGAAGATGCCTCCGACGGGGACCCTCCGACGGTCAAGTCAGAGAGGAGACTAAGCAACAGTAGAAAGAATCAGGGGGCTCAGTGATGGAGAGAGGGAGAGCTCGAGAGAGCTTCAGAGAGTTAGAGTGCCTTCTGAGGCCTCTCCAGCCTTTTTTTTTCTCTTAAGCTGTTGCCTTATCCCGTTTTATAGTAGGAGGCGGTATGGCTCCGCCACTGATGATGTAGACAACTGGGGAGTTGTCAAGTCGCCGGAGGTTGTCAAATCATCGATGGGCTGACAGGTCATTGGAACTAATCCATGTCCTTGGCAGGACGGCGTCCCAGGTCCTTGGCAGGACAACACCTCCTGGCGGTCGTGCAGCATGTCCTTGACAGGACAGCGTCCATGCCGGTCGTATGGCGTTTGGAAGGGCTGGCCGACTATATGTCGGGATTCGGCTGTCGAGTGGCGATCCGGAAGCACAGTCGACCGATCTGGTGGTTTGTAGAAGTCGGACGTCGGCTACCCCACCCGATGTAGAGTCGGCGATATAGATTCGATCTTTCGGCCGGTTGGCGGCAGTGTTGGCCCGCTCGGCCGGTATACTCCGGGTCAGGCATCGTCGGTAGTTATTGTCGGAGTCGTCCGTCCGTCGGATGGGTAGAGTCGATCGTTGGTCGGACCATCCTGAGGACGAGTCGGCATCGGAGGTCAGTCGGTGAGTCGGCGTCGGGGGCGGTCGGTATGTCCCAACAAGGAAGAAATTCTAGGGACATTGCCAAACCATGAAACTAGTGGGTCAAATTTCAACATGCGACTTTTATCCAAGCACCAAGATCCAATCTTACATGATACGTCACCGAGTTGCTTGTCATTGGTCATACAACAAACGAAACTCTGTGCCGTGTGGAATTGCTGCGGCAATTGTGGTGATTTCATGGAAATTGAAATCTGCAGTAGTATACATAATCCCTTGATTAAACAATAGAATAAGGGGAAATGAGGTTGTATATTAAACTCCATGTTGACATCTCGCAGTATTTATTAATTTTAGATAACCGTGGAATCTGGATGTCATATTGACATCATAAACTGCTAGTGTAAAAAATGGAAGTGCTGTGGCTGTTTGGTTTTCCTAAATTTGCAGATGTCAAATTTTGGCATAATGGGAGACAAAAAAATTCAGAAAGCATTAAATATGCCGTTCAAGGTTTCAAATGTATCTCCAAAGCTGACACAAGGAGAAATCTTCATCAGTCCCCGGTAAAAGGATCAATCTTCTTCCTTAATACTCCATATCTCTCAATACCATCTCGATGAAGAATTAGCCAAGCATTTTTTTTTTCAGGCTTTAATCTTTCAAATGAAACTTCCTGTAGGAATTCTATTCATCCCAGTTGGCAAACAACTTCATGCATGCATGCTCTTGCACGCACAGAGGGACACAAATGGAAATTTTTAGGCATTACTTGGAAGAAACAATTATAAGTGCTAAAAGGTCAGATAACAAGACCAGAGAGGATGGTTTTTTCTAAACATAAAACCGATCATAAAATCAACATTCATTCGTATAGCTTCTAAGCCCCGTTGCAATTCACACAGAGGTGGGGGAGAGAGTGATGCAAATAGATATTGTTTAGGCGTTAGTTGTAAGAAGCAATCATAAGTATTAAAAGGTCCGAAAACAGGACCAAAGAGGATGGGTTCGAGGTGCACATTAAGCAATCTTACTTCAAAAGTTCAGGTCATTTGGATTAAAGCTCGGTAGACATGTTGAAGTTCCCAACAAGGCTGGTGAAGTAATCATGGAACACAGATAACGTGGAGGGATAAAAGGTTGCAGTGACAGTAAAGTAGGTGAAACTGTTGATTTGATAGAGGATATGGAAAAGGCGCTATCCTAGGACTTTGAAACCCAGACACCAGCAACCACTTGAAGATGTTTGAGAAAGCATCACGGCAATTTGTTCCAAAGTTACTGCCACACTAAATGTAGTTGAAATCTAGCCTTTAAGAAAAAACAAGAGTATTTGTTCAACATTAAAAACGGCAACCTACTGTATGGGGCTCCCACTATAGGAGCGGAACACAGAAGCAACTCTGCATGCAGGGTAAATCTGTACATATGACCTCCCAGCGGTCGTTCAACATCAGGAACATAAGAACTATGGGATAAATTCAAGGACTTCCATTGGAGCACGTGGAAGAATTTATTTCAAGCCTGTGAATTCTCTACGCAGCCCCTTTATCCTTTTCATTCAAGAGTTGATATAGTTGGCATCATTGTCATGGCAATTACTATTGCCAACTAATGGTGACAGTTGAAATGGACCTTGATGTTCACATGATGCCATCAATATCGATGTCGGTCACGGAGAACTCACAAATTTAATGTGCTGACTTGAGGTCTATCAAAATAACAATTTGATGGATAAAGTGTAATCATTGATTAGATTGTTCAACACCTCGGAAAAAGGCAGTGGGTTTTTTGGTTATTATAACAAAAAAAAGGCAGTGGGTTTACAAATAGAAGATAACAAGGAGAAACAAGACTACACGAGATAGATGTTCTAAATAAACAGGTGCCCGGCAGAAGAGATAATACACGTAATAAGAAATAAGATAATAAAAAAAAAATATTCAAGACTTGCTTGATTCGTAAAAAAAAATTTTTATTCAAAAAAATAATTTTTTAAAAAATAATTTTTATTTTATTTTTTAAAAATCAAATTTTGACATGTTTGATTGATTATGAAAAAGTAATTTATTGCAGAATAGCTTATATTTGATCGGACATCTATTTTTTTAAAAAAAATTATATAAATATCTATTATATTCTTAGTAGATATAAGAT
>KE504683.1:904165-916360 GCA_000441515.1 Elaeis oleifera | reverse complement strand
AAGTTAAACTCCAGCAGCCTCACTGTGAGTAGCAGTGTGATCTCAGATCAAAAGATCAGTCACATAACTACAGCATCGAGACAATCATTGACGATTGAATAGAAATTCCAGTGATCTCTTATATGGTCACGCTCAGTACTAGTTGTTCTCTAACAACTATCCGCACTCGTCATCCAATGTCTCTACACTGTGGATCAGAGTCTCATCTATCTCGAAAGAAGCGATCTGTGCGTCAGTCTATCCGAATCGATCACCATCCTCATGATGATCCTATGATCGAGAGCATTTAGGAATCAAATATATATCTCTAATTCTCAATACTTTGAGAATATATGTTGAAGATTAATTTCATGGACGATTCAAGGACACATCACACTTGAATAAAAAATAAACTTGCTCTTTTATTGATTATATCAATATATTAAGTACACAATTGTGTCTTAGATTTATCACAATGTGTCAGCCATATTGACTTCTGGGATATATATCTAATAATTTATAATATATGTTTATATAACTATTGAGTTATGTTGGATGCTTGATGTGATATTTGTGGCTTATATTTTTGAATTGTATTATTATATTGGTATGAGTATGATGGAATTCTTATTGAACTGTAAAGCTCACAATTCTAATTTTCTCTTCTCCTTCAGAGTCATAAGATGTGTAGTATTGGATAGGTTTGATCATGGAGTTTGAGCGATAAAGTCATTTTATAGATCTTGTATGATCTCTAGGGCTTGTCCTGGGATTCATGTAACCGTATCACATAATTGACCTAAGTGACAGATTTGGGGTATGGCAGAAGTGGTATCAAAGCTTAGGTTATGATTACTTGAGACTGTGGCTTAAGTCGTATTAGAATTAAAGTTATGATCATTAGGGATGTGACAGAAGTGGTAGAGCATAAGTTTAAGATTGTCGGAGACTTTGATGAGAAATGATTTGTAGGGTTGAGTATAGAGGGCTGGATCTTTTGTGTCTCAGGATATGATTAGTTGAGTTTGACCTAATCTTGAGTCGTTTTGGATCTTCTCAATTTCTAGTACAGAATGGTCTCTTGGTCAGAAGATATTTAGTGAACCCAAATAATTTTAGTGGGTTTAGATTAGAGTGTGTAGCAAAAGTATCATGGTTTTAGTCATTTAAATTTGATTGAAAAAATTGGCTTTAATTCGAAGGGTGTTATAATAGAGAATTAGAATTTTTTTTCGAGTGAAGGAGGCTACTTAGGAGCTCGAGAAAAAATGAGGATTGTGTACTCTCATGTTTGGGCTTTAAGGCACGTTAATTTCAAGGATGAAATTATTTTAAGATGGGAGAATGTAATGGACGAGCCCAATGGTTAGGTGCAAACTTATTGGGCTTGGCCATTGTTGGCACATATGCTTCATATGTGCGAGGCAAAGAGGAAGACTTCTAATGGGAGTCTTCTTCTTCGTTCGATTCTGTCAGAGAACCAGAGTCCTAGGGCATGCGGGAGTCCAATGGTTTAATATATAAATCCTCCATTTATCTTCCCTCTATGCATCATATTCAAAACTATAATCAATCGCCATTGAGATCATTGATTTCTCTGAGTTTCCATCAAATGTTCCTCGACAAATCACTACTGATTTTTTATGGAAGATGAGGTAAAAATATTTGATGTCTCCTATGATGTATCTCAATTCTCTCCTCTTTTAGGGTTGCAAGATGCATAGCATTGGGTGGGTTTGACTCTAGAGGTTGAGTGATAGAGTTATCTTATAGGCTTTGTATGATCTTTAAGGCTTATCATCGGGTTCATATGACAGATCTAAGCGATAGGTTTGGGGCATGACAGCACATTTATAATCTCATGGATCAACAAATGCAAAGAAAACTATTCTTTTATTCCTAAGACAAGCTTATTTTGAACTGTTTTAAGGGTGAATTATTGATTATAGGCAAGTGGTGATAGCCATTTTTCAAATATCACTAACCTCTTTGGGTGTATTTTCTGGAATCAAAATTAGATAAGAATGAGAATTAAAATAGCCATATCCTTTAACGTATTTGGTCCATGACCAGAATTAGAATTGGAATGGAATTTGAATACTTGGGAGAGTATAGATTAGGCTTGAGGTATTTCTGTGGAATCAAAATGGAAATAAAACTTCCTCTAACCAAATAGCTAAAATGGAAGTCACTTGTTCACGTTCCTATTTCAGACTCCAAACAACATCCACCGCCCCCACCACATCCCTCCAGCCCCAACCCAACCTACCCAGCCCTAAATCTTAAAAGGCAGGATTTGATTACTTGATTTAACCAGCAAAGACCAGCTGGATTCACATTTCTTGAAGTATGGCTTTGAGTTTTTTTTTGTTACAAGATGAAGTAGAAACTCAAGACAGATAAAAAAGAGGAGGCTAATAGTGTCTTGGATACAAACCGCTGGCTGCATCACCCAAAGAATTCTATCAAAGTCTGACGGATTCACTTCTCCACTCTAGAATAACAACTGCTGAATCGTCTGACCAGCAGCCTAGTCTGCGGCTTCGTTCCCTTCCTTGCAGATGCCTTAACCTAGAAAAGTATGACCGAGTCTTTTACTGTTCGCGGATTTTCCTAGCTGATAGATATTGCTGTACCGGTTGTGAAATAACTCAGCAATCCCTCCTTCAAATGGTTCTGTTGTACATACTTTCATTATTTAATTCAATGAGGGAAGTTCCTTATTTCCCCCTTTAAGATTCAACAAAAAAAAAAAAAAGGGAAATAAGTTGAAAAAAAATTAAACATTATTGAGGCAATCACGAGGTCGGAAGGAGTCCAGGCGATTGGGGCAATAGAGACGGCAGAGCGGTACGAAAGAGGTGCTTCCTCATAATGATGTAAAATAGGCATTATGTCTTGAGCTATCTTGTATTTCTGATTTCATAATTTTATCTTGAGCTCTACTGCTCAAGTCTAATTTCTGAAAATGAAAATTAACCATTCCTGGTCCAAACCAAAAAGAGGTTCACTTGGTGAGCATCTGCACTAATATTAATATACTTCTTGTTTTGCAAATTAATATGCAAAGGATATTAACCTGTGACTATGTTTTTGTTCTAGTTATTCCTTTTAATCTTTGTAATCTATTTTGGAATCACTTACAAATTAATTCAAGATCTTATAATAAATTTTAGTGTTCGGTTTGGAATAAGATTGTAAATTCGATTGTAAATTTTGAAACATATGATTGTAAATTTTGCATTATTGCTCTTTTCTCTCAATTTTTTTTAATGATATTATATTACTCTTGCCTCTAGGGGGAAAGACTTAGCAAGACTCAGCAGCTAATTTTTTACCCAATCAAATCTTCTTTCTAAATTTTGGAATACTGCCTTTGAAATAACTAATTTCTTTATCAATCATTTACTGACACGTATACCCTATTTATTTTAGCTTAGAAATATATTTAATAAAAAGTCAGATTATAATTTTCTTCATATTTTTGGCTCCTTATGCTTTTTCTGTCTTCATTTCTATAATAAAATAAATTAGAATATCATTCTCTTCTATATATCTTTCTTGGTTATCTTATAAGTTTCATGGGAACCGGTGCTACTATCCTTCTTCTGGATATATTTTAATATCTCAAGATGTTATATATCTTTGATGAGATAATATTTCTTATGCACAGAATTCTTCAAGTGATGCTTCCGAGCAAATTAGTAGCCCATCTAAGGCTTCTTCTTTACCATGTCTTTCACCATGATCGGTTAACATCAATCCATATCAATCTACTTGTCCTCGATCCTGGGTCCTCAAACTCAGCCTTTTGTTTCTTTACAAATATATGACAATGACCCAACCACGATATGTGACCAATGTTCTATAGCCATTAGTCAACCTATTGCTTTAGAATTGGTGACTTCTTCTTCTCACAATGATAGTCATCAAATGGTTACACGTTCCAAGGATGGCACGCTCAAGCCACGCCATTTTAACACAATATATCCCATGGCATTTGTGGCTTCTACTATCCCTACCAAGCCCACTTGCTTTACTCAAGCCCAACGTGATCCTCAATAGTGTGAAGTGATGACAGATAAGTATAATGCTTTGCTCTTTAATGGTACCTAGCTTTTAGTTGCACCATCTCTATCATAATATCTTATTGGCTGCAAATAGATGTTTAAAATCAAAAGACAATTTGATGGCTCCATCGAGCGTTATAAAGCTCATCTAGTTGCTAAGGACTTTAATTAATAAGAGGATGTTGATTATGATGAGACTTTCAATCTAGTTATCAAATTTATCACAATTCATATTATTCTTTCTCTAGCCATTTTTGAAGATTGGTCCAGTAGGTAGTTGGATATCAAAAATATATTTCTTCATGGACATCTCACTGAGGATGTTTGTATGAGGCAACCTCCTTGGCCACTAATCTAAACCATCCCATATATGTTTGCAAGCTACAACATTCTCTTTATGATCTTAAACAGATGTTATGTGCTTGGTTTCAGTGGCTGCTCTCACTTATATATTATTGGCTTTCATGGGTCTAAGGCTGATATCTTACTCTTTATCAAGCATACCAAAGAATATGTAGCACTTTTTCTGGTTTGTGTCGATGATATTATTCTTATTGGTACTCTTACTGCTCTATTGGATGATCTTATCATTTTGCTACAAACTAAATTCATAACGAAGGATTTAGGCCTTTTTCATTACTTTTTAGGCATTGAGGCTAAGACCACTACTTCTAGACTTCATTTAATTCAATCAAAAAAATATTTCTAATCTTTTTCTCAAAACCAACACGAATGATTCTAAGTGGTCTCAACATCTATATCTCTTGGGTTCCAACTCTCTCACTTTGATGGTTCGCCACTTTCTAATCCGACTCAATATCGGATTGTGGTGGGTGACTTCAATATTTTACTCTTACTTATCCCAATATTTTCTTCTTTTTTTCTCAATATCTTACTCATCCTTTGTAGTCAATCAAGTATGTCAGTTTATAAGTTGGCTCACTTCTACACACTGGCTTACGATTAAACACATTCTTCACTACTTGAAGTATACTATTGACTATGGTCTATATTTAACTAAGAGCCCATTATCTTCTCTTCTGCCTATTATGATGCCAATTGGACTGATGATCGGCATTTTATAAGTAGCTTCGATATTTTCTTGGCCTTAATCTCATCTCCTAGAATGCTAAAAAGCAATGCATTATAGCACTAAAAGGCAATGCATTGTAATATGTTCAAGTACTGAATCCGAATATAAGGACTTGCCAATGCTATTGCTGAACTAATTTAGATTCAATTTTTACTACAAGAATTAGATATCTCACCCTCTCAACCCCTTATACTTTGGTGTGACAATTTATCTGCCATATATCTTACTGTCAATCTCATATTTCATGCTCGGACAAAGTATATTGAAATTGATTTTTATTTGTTCGAGAGTGAGTGACTCATCGTCAACTTCACATACGATTCATGTCCTCTAACGACCAAATTGCTGATATATTCATCAAAGGACTTGCCTCCTAATGCTTTCAACAATTGTGATCCGAGCTTTGGTGGTATCCATCTTAGCTTTGGGAGGGAGGGCGGGAGGGGGGTGTTAGCCTCACATTAAGCCACGTATGATACATAATTTGAAGAATTTGCTAAAATATTTATTGAAGAAGAAAATAAGAGAGAAAAAGAGAAAATAGATTTTATTACCGTTATTTCAATTTCATTCAATACCTCTTAGATATTATTTGTTCTATATACAGACTTCATAAAAGAAAACAATAACAGTCGATACAGAATCATACTAATAAAGAAAATGATACAAATAATATTAACAAATAAATACTATAAGGTCACATCAATAAAATATTATAGATTATCGTACGATCCCTAAATCATGTGATCACCTATAATTACATGATCATCTAAAATTATTCTAACACTCCCTCTCAAACTCAAGATGATATTATAAGTGCCAACTTGAGTTGAAAATTAGATCATGAATGTACTTAGAAGCTAGTGTGATAGACTAGCATGTCTGCTGGTGGTTGATTTAGATGACATGACTGTGAGAAGATAGAAGTGAAGGTCGTAGTAACGCTGATGCTCAAAGAGAAGGCAATTAAAAATCAATGATTCTTATTGACAAAAAATCATAGAAAAGAAAATCGGTGCTCAAAGAGAAGGCAGCCGAAGACCAATGATTCTCACAGATAAAATATCATAGAAAAACGGACATTTAAATAGAAGGCAACTGAAGGCCGATGATCCTCGCAAATAAGAACATCATAGAAGAGAAAGCTGACACTCAAAGAGAAGACAGTCAAAGACTGATGATCTGCATAGAAAAAGTACCATAGAAAAAAAGATCGATGCTCAAAGAGAAGATGGCCAAGGCCGATGAAGGAGAGAAATTCGTCGAGCGATGATAAGAAAAGGCAATCGAAGATCTGAAGCTAAGGAGAAAAACGATGGAGAGTTGCAGATTCATTAGAAAACAAGGGATCTTCAGACGTTAATCTATTGAAAAATAGAAAATCCATAGATCTACCCAAAACAAACAATCTATGGAGAAAGGTGACTCTGATACCATATTAAAATATCTATAAAAGAAGAAGAAAATAAGAGAGAAAGATGGAGAGGAGAAAGCAGCTTTATTATCTTTATTTCAATTTCTTTCAATATATCTTAGAGATTATTTATACTAGTGTACTGACTCCATTAAAAAAAATAATAACGATCGATATAGAATCATACTAATAAAGAAAATGATATAGAATAATATTAATAAAAAGATATTATAAATTACATCAATAAAAAAATATTATGAGTTGCCATGTGATCCATGTGATCATCTATAATCATGTGATCACTTAAAATTATTCTAATAGAATTTAAATTTGAATTTTGAATAGCATAAACATAAAAGAGATCTTATGGATCCATTGTATTATTATGATCGTAAATCTTTTACATATTTTAACTAGATTGAGATTGAAAATTTTTTCATAATATTCTTTTCTCACATATTTTTTCCCTCGAGAAGATTAAGCTTTGAGTCCTCTTTTTCTAGCTGAGACAAGACGGTGTTGATGATTGACCTTCTTCACCCATTAGACCATCTAGAATTGCTGATATACCCGTATGGAAGTTCACCTAAAGCAGCATGTTCACTATTGAGGCTAATTATAAATTCAGTAATTATGGTGGAACCCTCTGCTCATACTACAATCCTATTTGGATGGCCGCATCGGAGAAGGGGTTGGATCTTGAATAGACACGGTGCAGGAGAACTTATTGCAAGAAAAGTTTAGGCGAGCATTGAAGGAATTCCTTAGTGCTTGCGGTGCTATGCAAACCTCTCCGCACCTTCAAGCTCTGGGACGATTTTTTTCCCGACAAGACACTAGAGAGTCACAAGAAACTCGCGTCCACCTTTTGCCCTCAAGGGTCACACTCAGGGCCGGCTGAAGGATAAAGCCATCCGTGAACCGTGATCCGTCTCCACCACCACACCACGTCCACCTGCAAGAAGATGAAGTGACGATCGAACCAAGAGGAGGCCGTCGGAGGTGCAGGCGGCGGCACCGTTGATGGAGAGGATGCAAACCCACCCGACGGCAACAGAGGCTTTGAGGGGCGACGGGGTGTCTCCGACGGGGTTCCAAGCTTCCAACCCAGCGGCAAGGAAGGCGGAGTTCAGCCTCCTCCGATGGGGTTCGTGTGGAGCTCGAGGTCGATGTCCAAGGTTGGCGGTCTACACGTATTCGGCGGTGCGCACTTTTCCGCGATGGAGCTCGTCGGCCGGTCGGACAATGGTGGCGCCAAGGAGATCCGGATGCTCGTTCCCGTCGATCTCCCCCAACACGATGGGACCAAAGTAACTCTTGCAACACCAAATAAATCTATACTCATTTAGATCTTGTTTTAATTTATTTCTTTTTCATATTAAACTTTTAAAAGAAGCAGCAATATCGGAGGGTGAGGATTACAGAGGTGGACGAGAAGATTTCAGTTTCGAAGGAGGGAAGGAATTAGAAGATTTGGGGTGAAAGACACGAAAAACGGCTCGGAGCGGATACCGAAGTTGGGTCGACTTCGATGGTGGAGCTCCACCTGAAGGGCAGTGGTGGGCCGTCGGCAAGCACACAGGGCTGGCTAAAAGGAAGGCTGAGTCCCATGCAAGCCCCACCAATTTTTTTCTTTTGAGCCGTGTGCATGAAAGCAATAAAGACGCTGGTTTCATTTTTTTGCAAGACCTTTCTGAGAGAGTTAGAGACCGAGAGTCCGAGGGCTGCCATGGTCAATGGATGCCGAAAAATTCTCTCCCTTCCTTAATACTCTCACTTCCCTGATTAAGTATCAATTCCCAATTAACAAACAGACACATGCTTTTAACCTGAGCCGTATGATTATATTGAGAATTTATTTTTTTAATTTTTTTAATTTTTTTACTCTTTTCCTTGATGGCACTTTCTAAGATTCTAACTCATATTTTTAATTTCTATATTCTTATACAAGATAATTAGTTGATTATTCATCTCATTTGCGATCAGCATTCAATAAACAGATACTATTATTCTAATTTTTATAAATTTTTATTAATTTTAAATCTATATTATATTATTTTATTATCTCTATTTTATTAAATAGTTGATTCATTAAATTAGAAGTTTTGATTGTTGATTTTTTATTAATTATTTCTAAATACATATATTACTTTTAGAATAATGCTAATAATTTAGTAAGCATTGCTGCAGCAGAAAAAAAATTCAAAATTAAAATTAATAAAATTTATTTAAGATCGACAATATCTTAAAAATAATTAAATGGATTGGCTATATTATCAATTGAAAAAAAAATATTAGAAAAATTTGATTATAAAATTTAATTAGAAATTTTACATCTCAAAAATTAAAAAATAAAATTTTAGTAAAAAATTTACATAAATTTAATAAAAAAATCTCATTTATTTAATTTGAGACATCCATATATGTTAAGCCACCCATGGTCACACTCCTTATTGACTTTTGTTCTACACCTCTACATACCGACCTCCTCTCTTCCCAGATATACTTGCTCACGCGTGCCCTCCTAACATCTTCTTCATTAATCATTCTCCAATTTAGCTAATTCTCGCTTCCTCCATTACTCCTTAAAAAAAAAAAAGGGACTCGAAACCATTTATTGAATTAAATATATTTTTGTGTCACTGGCATACTATTTTGATTGCTCGGGTATTTGGATCAAAAACTTCCTTTTAGAGCGATAAAACGCCCAAAACGAAACCTCAGAAACCAGTTAAACAACCTGCTGGGCCTGGACTGTTTGCTTTCCAGGAAATCACAATCTCGTCTCCTGGTCAGCTCGTTAGGTTCTATCTGACATTTGCTAGTACCAGAAAAATTAACAGGGATAGGTACACTTGTTGTTTCTTCTTCTTCTTCTTTTCCCGTTGAATTCTAGAAATCATACTCGGTTCACAAAAGTAATAAAATCTCGTTTCCCATTTCACATATTTGATTTTGGATGGGTTCTATGTATTTAACCACATAGAAAGCTCTATCTTAACAAATAAAACGTTTGATACCGTTTTCATAACAAAAACTTAATAGCAATTTGCCAACAAACATTTAGCGATATGTTGCAACATCATCTTAGGAATCCATTTACAAAAAAAAAAAAAGGAAAACAAAGATGATAGAGATAAAGAGAAGAGATAGTATAGTCAATAAAAACCTTTATATTCATATATTCAGCTATCCCCTCTGACTTAATCAAAAAAGCTTTCTCCTCTTATTTTGCCATACAGAGGGTATACATCAACTCTTGGAGAGAAACACACCTCAAACACACACACACGCATACCCCTCCACACTTAAGAAGCACATGTATCACAAACACCCTAACCCCATCACAGCCACTGCCGAAACTGGTAGCACCGACGAACACATGCCTTCTCCGGCTCCGACGACGCTTTCGAGAGGTCTCTGGATCATCCACACAAGTAAATATGATCCAAGATATGATGGCGAGCCACATGACGATCAAGCAGTACAAGGCTTCACCTCCGAAGCCATCACTCCACGTAGCTTCCATGCCAATAGCTTGAAGCTTGTTTCTCCTTCCTTCAGCTATAGAGCAGTGGGAAAAAAGAAAAATGCTGTTTTTGGAGGTACAGCCTTCTTGGAGTTGCTTGGAGTGGCCACTTTGTTGGTATAAAGCGACATCGAAGGCAAGTTCACATGCGTGTTGACTTCAAAGAAGAAGAAGCGTTTGCTTGGGAGCAAAGAGGTCTGTGGCTCACGTAAAAGTGGATGTCAGGAGTGGGTAAGGTTAATGACGTTTCGCACCCTTGCACCACAAGTGATGATTTGGACCATTGAGTAATCTTTCTCGGAAAAAAAAATGATAATTTGTTTCTTCACAATGCTCAGGAAATGGAAAATGTCAAACAAAAATGTTAGATGGGTGCGTGTTATCTTTTCATTGCGACTGCTGATAACCGCTGCTGACTGCTGCATAGCCGGCGTTGGTGTTCGATTGCTCTTTTTGTTCGTGTTGTTCTATGCTCTCTAACCTCAGTTGTCTCTTCATCCTCTGTTTTCTAACTCTAGCAATTGATTTCGGACCGTCACCTGTCTGCTCTGTTCTTCTTGCTGCAGCGGCAGCGTTATGGCTTTTGTAATTAATTTCATAATAAATTAAGGTGGCTGGGTCTCTCCCAGCCTCCGTTTTGCATCAAAAACTTTTTCACAATGACCAATACCTGACACTACAATTTGTCAGTGAAAGAGTCTATAAAAATGTTAGTGTATTTTTTTGGTATATTGCTGTGTGACTTCTAGATGCCACCATAAAAGGAGAAAAACAAGGAAGGAGGGGAAAACTTTCTGGTCTGAATTTTTTGTTTCATTTGTTATTTTATTTATTTTTTCTAGTTTTGGTTTGGCATGCAGCGCTTGTCATATAGAAAAGAATTGATACCTAGTCTTCCAAGGCTTCTTTCTTTGTTGGTTGTCCCTCGAGGGAAAGTCGTCAAATCATTCGTTCTTGGAAAAAGATATCGGATACATGCATACAGCTACAGGATGTTTTTGTCCTTGTTAAACTAAATAACTTTTAAGTAAAGTTATCAAACCATTGATTACTATACTAAAGAATTTTAAGGCCCCTTTTTGATTTTTTTTTTCTTTTGATTTCGTACAACAAATGAGAACTTTGGAAAATAACGTCAAAATCTGTTTCATGCTAAAGGAGGAGGGTCCCATGGTCACGCAGCTCAGTCGTTGCAAGTGGCGTCCTGTTCATATACTGGGCAAGAAAACTGAGCGATGTGATTGGGTTTTAATGGATGTTGGACTGCTGGGCCCACGGTTGCACACATGAGTTGATTCCTCACTTATTGCTCTTTATGATTGATCATGATTGGTTGTAAGATAAAAAAGAACTAATCAAAATCAATAGAAGGCTTTGTGTACTGCAGACTTATTCTATCTAATAATTTTTCTACGAAAAGACCGCATTAGGTTGACATATGTGGGTTACATTTTTCATTGGATCTCAAATAAAAGGGGAGCCGGAGAGAACGAATTATCAGTGTAGGAACACGTTTGCAGGATTGGGCCGAGACCTCTTGGTCAACGTAGCCAATATTTCTAAGAGTCTCTCCATGTCTCACCTTAAATTCCAATATGTGGGCTTGTTGGCTTGCAAGAAGCGACAAAAAAACGATGGGTTTTTTTTGATGGATGCTAAGGGCGTGTGTCACATTCATCGGAAAAAAAAAAAAAAACTTTTTTTTTCCTTTCTACATAACCGAGGTTGAGTTGATATGAATCATGGCATAGCTCAGTCCATGAATCTTGCAGAAATTTGATATAATTTTATGAAATCATTCAAATAAATCTAAAAAATCAAGCTAATTTGTTCGAGATCGTGAATCTTTTTTTGAATTAGAATAGAGATAAGCCTCAACACCATTTGATTTATTAAAGTTTAAAGAATAACTATGAAGATGAAAATTTGGAAAACAGAAGTTCGATAACGTGAATCATTCCAACCACCGTCGCGGCATGCCTTTTCTCTGTTTTCTAGGACTCCTGTTTTTTTTGTTCTACTATTGCAAATAACTTTTCTTATGAATAAAAGACGGATAGTAGTCCCAGATTACTTATATATATATATATATATATATATATATATATAT
>KE504683.1:879517-899075 GCA_000441515.1 Elaeis oleifera | reverse complement strand
ATATATATATATATATATATATATATATATGATATTTTATTAGAGATTTGATTCATTGAAGTGTCACATTATATATATATAAAGAAGAGTCAAAAAAATCCGCCATTTTTGATTAGGCACTTGAAATTGTGCATTTAATTTAACGATTATAGAACCTAGTGTATGGGAAAGCCGAATGTTAAGCAGAAAATCACAGAGAGGGTATTCGAAAATTAAAATAGAGCCGAACAACCAAAGCTTCACAGATGGAGGGACTCAGAGTTTCCTTCTAATATCAATATTCACAAAATATTTTAGTAGAACTTTCACCGTATAATATTGATAACCTTTTGGATGCAGGTATTTTATCAGTGAAATGAGAGTAAAGGTGGGAAAAGTTGGCACCAAAAATGACGGAAAAAATCACATTGTCAAATATTCTAAGCCAGAGACCCACGAAGTCAATTTTCAGGCACTCGACAATATAAACTCAAATTGTTTTTGAAGAATTATAATTCTATATCATTTTATTGAAACAAGAAATTAAACAAGGTATTAGTTCCATCCAAACCCAACTGCCACCAGCTGGAGGAGTAGGAGGAAGAACACAGTCGGAAAGAACTGGTTTCGGGTCGATTATAAGCTGGGGAGGTGGCATAAGATCCGGCTCAGCTTCGCCAACGTGATTTGCGATTTGCGATTTGGATGGCCCAAGACCGCTTATTCCATTTCGGCCTTGGATGTGGGAGGGTCTTTCAATTGATTGACTTGTTAATTCTAATTAGGGGTACTCCTAATGTTGTGATGAAGAAAACTAATAAATTGGCAACTTAAATATAGACAAACTAATAAACTATATTAAATATAGTTGGTCTTAATCTAGTGACGCTATTTGGCTGAATGGTTTGTCGGTCTGTACTTGGTCTACATTGTTGTTGTCGCCCATAGAAAGCACCAGTAAGAAAATCTTTATGTTGCTGCTGTTTCTTCATCTCCAGCTCTGGCTTCCGCTGGTTGTAACAGGCAACATCAATGTCATGAATGGGCCGGGCTCAGGTTTTATAGCCATGGGCACAGCTTCGGATTGATAGCTTTTTGATTTATCATGTATCCGATCCAATCCGACCCGATTTCAACCCTTATTTACACCATGGATTGCAGATGTAATGACGACGCAATAAGCACTTGATAAGCCTATCTATCATACAACACCATAGGAGTTTAAAGGTAACACACACACACACACACATATATATATATAAAACCGAGAATCACATGCAAACATGAACCATATCCATGCCACTAAAGATAAGGACCCTATATTAAGGGAAGACGTGCGTGGCTTCCGCCATATTCGACCAGCTTTCACCGACTTGCATGGGTAGGTACCGCATTTTCCATTTTTTCTAACATTTTATTATAATAGAGTAATATCTGATGATATGATCAATCTCACCAAGCCCCACAAAGACAGAAGAAAGCGGTTCCATGTTCCTTGAATGAGCACCAAATCAGGTTTTTCTACGTCATAATAGAACTAGGTGGCTCATGAAGGGTTTCGTTATCTATTTTAACCTTGACGATTTGTAGAAACTTGATCAGGGTATGGTAAAGGCTGCACAAAGTACTATCCAAATCAAAATTACTATGGCCTCCTTATTTTAGGAGAATGATGTCTGCCAAATTATTTTTGCAGACGTTTGAGAAATAGAAATTTTTGATAAACTTAAGTGATGGAATAATCATTTTTGTGAGAGACAATATATACAGAATATGAAGCACTTCCGCCATTGATTGGATGATACCATGATCACTTGGAGGACCAACGGGATATGGGAGAATTCTATGACATTAAAATATTATAAATAAGAGCAAAATTTTATGGTTTGCTAGAATTGACCGAGGAAGTCATTCCTCTCGGCTATTGATTTGTCATTTGTGTAATACCAAGAATAAATCAAAGAATAGAAGAAGACAAGGCCCTTGCAAGCAGCAAAGATATTCTCAATGGTCTATTACATGAAATTTTGATTCTTAAGATACAGCAGCTGACACAATTAAAAAGGTGGATACAAATCCATTAACGAAAAAGTCATCCCATGTATTCACATTTTTTCTTTCTGACAACAACCTTGGATATATTCGGATTGGCTTTTATCCACCGCATCCACCACCGCACCCACCGCCGCAGCCACCGCCGCAACCACTACCACCGCCGGCATCGAGAGCAACAGCAATGGCGAGACCAGCCGCGACACCGAGGCCAGCACCGGCGGTAAAATCGGCAGCTCCGCCCCACCAATACCTTGGCTTGTTGAGGAATTCGGCATGCCACCGTGTCCATAATACACTACATTCTGGCTCCTCCTAGACCTTTTGGGGCGATGGCTGCAGGCGAAGAGGATCATGGAAATCGATGCAGCAACCAAGCAAAGCAGGAAGAGAATTCCCGAGTCTCCCGAGTCCCCAAAACGAAGAACACCCAAGGTTCTGGCCATCTAGCTCCACCTTGAAATCTTTATCGAAGGTTTATATGCAACGCTCTAGATTTCCTCATCATTTTACTCGCAATTATAGGGAAAGGCCAGAGAGGACTTCTTCGGTCGGCGTATTTTTTTTTTTTGGTTATTTTGTATCGGTGAAGTGGGGACGTGTGAAATGCGCTGTTTATGGGAGTATGTTCGTGCAAGGAAAGATCTCAGCAATTGGAATTGGCATTTCTTATGCGAGGGTGCTACTGACTCGCTTAGGCCGGAGGATATAAAACCAAGAAAGTAATAAAGAAGTTTTATTTCAAGGAAAGGGCCTTTGAGGAAGAAGCTTTCGAGAACTCGCGTGATCAAAAAAGTAATCCAAAGAAAGACGCGTGCCTTCTTCAGATAGATGGTCCCCATCGTTTGGTATAATAGTCCCGATCTTGGATGCTTCTTCTACCGTGGTTATATCCGGCTTGATCAATACGTTGTTGTGAACGGTGAATAAATAAATGATCCGATATAGGATTGGCCATGGTGGGCATCACAGTGCACGGAGTGTGCAGCTTGGCATAACCCGCTCATTTGGGTTGAGTAGACTTGGATTTGTGGGACAGCGGATGGGGTGGCTTGGGTCAGAGTTATATTTCAAGACTGTTACATCCAAAATTTCAAATTGAAATGTGTAAATTTCCTCGGCCGCAAGTCTATATGCTTTTGCAACTGGAATGTGCGCAGATGTGATCCAACATAAGGATGCAATAAGGATGGATTGGATTGGGTGACAAGGCCACTTTTGATTTGACATGATTCACAATCTAGCACATTCTACCAATCTTAATATGACCTTATCTAACTATGAGGATGTCTACAAACCACTACTTTATTTCCCACCCAGCATACTAGTACCCTATGGCATGTAGGGATTGAGAATTCATGGAAAGTAAAAGGTAAGTTGCCGGTTGAAAAGGTAAACTACTTTTCTTATAAATAGGATGGCAATGATCAATTCAGCTCTCAGTGCAATTTCAATGTTTTGGATGTCTTGTTTCAACTTCTAGTTAAAGTTACCAGACATATTGGCCAAAAAAGAAACAATTTTTGTGGAGAGGAACAAACAACACAATGGACATAGTTTAGTTAGTTGGAAAAAGGTCCGCTGGCTTATAAGAGTTGGAGGTCTGGGATATTAGACATCAAGCTTCTTAATCAAGACCTTCTCACGAAATGATGGTGGAGGTATTTTAAGAAGGACAAAAGGCCGTGGGCTGGTAAATTATTCTTACTTCTTGAAAATAGCTTCAAACCAAGCTCCGATGAAAGTAAATGTTTTCTCTATATAGAAGGATATTATGATGGCTAGACCTTGGTTTTTCGCTAGTAAATCCATTAAGGTAGGAAACAAATCTTAGTTTGGTATAATCACTAGATCCTTGACGGGCCATGGAAGGTCTTCCCACTTTCTTTCTTCTTGTAGAGAAACAAATGCAATAGTGGCTAGGAACATTCAAAACTACCTTGAAAATTCAATAATCAGTATCAATCATAGCCATCACAACCCAAATACGAAATGAGCAACATTGGCTTTGTGAGCTATTGAATACAATACAATTATCTTAGAAAGCAGACGAAGTAACATGGAGATGGAGCTCATCAAAATCTTTCACGGTTAAAAATGGTTACAAGTTTCAAAGCCATGGAGGAGTAATTTCTGAATTTGCTTGCATTAACTGAAAATCTTATTATTGAAAAAGGTTAAATTTAAATCGATTGTGTTATCGTGACAAAATCTTAAAAAGTCTTAAGAGGAGAGAATGGATGGCCCCGCTGGCTTGCCCACTATATGGGAAGAATATTTGTTTTTCAATTGCTTGTTCAATGATTTGGTAGCTAACCTTGGATAAAACTCAAATGTATCCATTATTTGAAATACTGTAGCTTCGCTCGGAGAATAGTGATAAGAGATAAGGCTTTAAGGTTATATGGGACTACATATTCTCCACCATATGTTAGGTCTTATGGAAGGAATGAAACAAAAAATATTCGAGTTCCAAGCTATCACACCAAAACCATGGTTACAAAAAACAATCTCAAAAGCACCCACAGCCTAAATCGTACTTGACCTTCTATTCCTTAGTTGGGGTCTATATGACTAATAAAGATTGTGACTCACAATAGACCTTGTTTTGATACCACAGGCTTATAGCTCAAAAACTTAAGTTGTTGGGAGGAGGACCAACTCAGGCTAATAAACCTATATGGCATCTTTTTTTATTAGTCAATGTGGAACTATAAAACTTAGAAGTTAAATAGCCCAAACCTAAGTGTATGTTGGGTCCCAATTTATTCACCATAACATAGTTCGAGTAGGCATCTCCCAATTTCTAAGCCTGTATTGTGTAGGATGATTTGGAGGCTGGTCCATCAGCAGCCTTGATTATAACAGTTAATTAAATATGTGCTGATCTAATTGAAATTTGTGCTTAACAGATAGTTCCACAAACACTTTTGATGTGTTCAAATAGAACTATCATGATATCACCTATCATATATAGAATCCAAGGTCTATTACCCAGTACATCCTTCTCCAATGAAAGCTCTTCTTTTGCCCTATGCAGCAGGGTTAAAACCATTCAAGAATTTTGATGTTTGGTGCTACGGTGCCTAGTACAACACCATGTAAGATTTGCATAGTTTATGAATAATAAAGGCTTGTTCGGATGAATGGATTGAAAATTCTATTTGTAAATTGGGCCAGTAAAATTAGTTGGATATAAGAGTAATTCTTTGTATATTGCGTGCGGTACAGTAAAATTAACGTGGAGCGCACCAACCAATTACATGAAACTGTATAGCATAATTAATAATGGGACAGACATTAAATGTCGTTCAACTTTTTTCGTTAGATTCCCATTCTCTCCATAGAACAAAAAAGAATAGTATTATTATTCTTAATGCCTTATATGACTTTTTTTAAATATATATAATATCTTGAACCACATATATGACTTTTTGTATCTTTATATGATATCTTATTAGTTATTATGACTTTCTGATGTTTATATAATTTTTTCTATCTTTATATGACATCTTGAACAATATATATAATTTCTTGATGTCTTGTATAATTTTCTATGAATACATATAATATCCTGAACAATATATATGATATTTTGAATAATATATATGACTTTCTGTATCTTTATATGATATTCTGAATAATATATATGGCTTCCTGATACCTTATATGATTTTTATGAATATATATGACTTTCTGTATCTTTATATGATATCTTGAATAATATATATGATTTTCTGATGCCTGAAATGATTTTCTGTGAATATATATGACATTCTGAATAATATATATGACTCATTGTGAATATATATGACATTCTGAATAATATATATAATTTTTTGATACTTTATATGACATTCTGTCAATATATATGATATCTTGAATAATATATATTACATTCTGAGTAATGTATATGATTTTTTATATCTTTATATGATACTCTATTGGTTATTATGATTTTCTGATATCTTACATAACTTTCTGTTGGTTATTATAACTAACAGGATATCATATAAAGATACAGAACGCTATATATATTGTTCAGAATGTCATAGAAAGATATAGAAAATATAAGGTATCAGAAAGTAATAATACTATTCTTTCTTTGCTCTATGGAGGGAAAGGACATTTTCGTCATAAAAAATCTGATGAAAAAAAATTGATCAGTATTTAATGTCTATCCTATTATTAATTGTGCTACATGGTTTCATATGATTGGACGGTGTGCTCCACATCAATTTTGCTGCATCGCATGCGGTGCACAAAGAATTTTCTAAATTTAATAGGTTTATAGACTAGCCTAAGCCGATATTTATAACTATCTAGAATTGATTTTAGAGTGGGCTAGTTCCAATCCTTTAGAAGAAAAGATCTGCTGATTTTATTGGCCCAATCCATGCATTCAATGAGATTTTAGCCCATTCGTCCAAACAAATCTTAAATAAGATAGGTTTCTGTTGGGGTAAACCCATTGACCCCAACTTTAGTCTCCACGACTCTGACTTGGCAATAGCCGATCGATCGAATGTATGACTCCGACTGATCGACTCCGACTCGACAATAGCCGACCAACTGAACGCACAACTTCGACGGAGCATCGGCCGAACTAACGACTCTGACTTTTCATCAATCGATTGAACAAATATCACCGATTTATGGCCGGTAACCGATGATACAGTAGAATCATCAACTGACGATCGTGCTTACTACTGACATACAGTCGGCTAATCTTCCCAATATGCCTTAACCGTCATGAATGGTTACCGACCGCACATCACGACGTTATAATTGAAAATTAATGATCCACTACGTGATTATGGCCCGATGATTTAGTGCCATAAAATACGAGACTACGTCCGATGGTTACAAGAACCTCGTCTATAAAGGGGATAAGAAAATAGGACTGGTAGGCCACTTCTGATCAGAACTCTGCTACTCTGAATATTGACATCTACTGTCCACCAATTTTTCTCTCTAACTTAAGCATTGGAGGGTCTCCGCCGAACACAAATTCGGTCAGTGCGGACGTTGTCTTGCAGGTATTCGTTTCCGACGACAGGCGACGGAGAGCTGGACATAACAGATTGACACGTCAGGAAGGAGGAAAGAGAAATAATATTCACCATGGTGAAAACTAGAGCCCAACATTCGACTACAACTGGATCGGTGAGACACTCTTCCCATCGAAAAGAGATTCCTCTCCCTCCTCCAGTAGCAGAGCCTAGTTCCTCACGTCCTGTGGTCACCATGGATGTCCAGATCGTTGCACTCGTGCAGTAGATAATTATTGTTACAGAAGCAGTTAGAAGTCTCCAGCAGCAGACTCAGCCACCACAACCACCAATGGAGCAACCGGTGGCGCAATCGGTGCCATCCAGGCACAGCCGCCGTCATCCATGACGATCACAGTCTCCTTCACCAGAGCGACCATCTCGGCTCTCTCATCGGGACGAGCAACGGCACTCGCGGCACTCTCGACATGCCACCCACCATTCACGCGTCCCTCTCCTTCTCTGTTGGATCGAGCAAGGAAGGGAAAGCAACCGCGAACACCGTTTGCTTCCCCTCTAACTCATCGGAGGTTCCACCCCGAAGTTTTCAACGATGACTTGATGATTATGAACGTAATTTTCAAGAGATCAATCGCCAACTTGCTCAGCTTCAAGTGGAAGGTCAGAAGTCCTCCAACGATTATGACTTCCATACCATCCAGCTGCTTTCTTAGCACATCTTTGACCAATCGATTCCATCTCGGTTCAAGATGTCTCAGGTGGAGCCATACGACGGATCCACCAATCTGATCGACCATCTTGAGAGCTACAAGGCTCTCATGACAATTCAGGGGCCACCGATGTCCTCTTATGCATCGGCTTCCCGGCAACTCTTCGAAAAGCTGCTTGAGTCTGGTACTCCGGGCTTTAGTCGGGAAGGATATATTCTTTCAGGCAGCTAGAACATTCTTTCGTGACTCACTTCAGCACCAGTCAAAGGCCGCCACGCACTTCTGATAGTCTCTTCTCGATTAAACAAGGAGAGACTAAAACACTTCGAAATTTCATGGCTCGCTTTAATGCGGCCACGCTTGAGGTCAAAGATCTCAATAAAAATATGACTATCTCAACCATGAAAAGAAGTCTGAGGAGATCTCGATTTACATACTCTTTGGACAAAACTCTCTCTCGGACTTATGCTGAGCTTCTGGAGCACGCATACAAATATATGTGTACAGATGAAGGAGCTTCTGACCGGTGCTAGACAGAAGGCCAAAGTCAGAAAAAGAAGAAGCAAAAAAGGAAGGAGCTCCGACCGAATCAAGTCAGCCACCATTCAATAAGCGGGCTTCACCCCAATGATGGAGTCCAAAGTCGAGTTATGGTAGGTATGACTCCTATACTCCTCTTTCTGCTCCTCGTGTATAGATTCTCATGAGATCGAAGGAGCGAAATATCTACGACATCCCCCATCGATGAAGGCGTTACCGAGGAACCATGATCGAAAGAATATTATCGATTCCATCATGATCACGGTCACGATACCGAACAATGCATTCAGCTCAAGGATGAGATAGAAGCCCTGATTCGATGACGCTACCTTGACAAATACTGAAGAGATCCACCGACTCAACCTCCTGCTGATCGACGACCTCAATTGCAAACTGAAAAGACTGTAAATAATCAACCAACTACAGGGATGATCAACATGATCTCCAGATGACTGGAAGGGGCAACTTCTGAAGATGAGTCGGCAAAGCGATGATGACTCGATAATATAATAACTTTTTTAGAAGAAGATGTTCGGAGAATTCAGACTCCCCATGATGATGCTGTTGTTGTTTCAGCAACAATAGCAAACTATGATGTAAAAAAATCTTCATAGATAATGAAAGCTCGACTGATGTTTCTTTATTCGATTTTCTTCCGAATGCGACTGCCGAATGATCGACTCAAAAGAGTCTCAATACCATTGATCGGCTTCACAGAAGATGCTATCACAGTGGAAAGAAAATCTCTCTCCCCTTAATCGCTGGAACCGAACCATAATAGAGCACTATTTTCATAACATTCACAGTAGTTTGGATACCTTTGACTTATAATGCAATACTCGGATGACCCGAGCTTAATGCCCTGAGAGCAGTGGTTTCGGCATACCATCTGTTAGTTCGATTCCCAACAAGACATGGAGTCAGAGAAATGCATGAAGATCAACAACTCGCCCGACGTTGCTTCCTTGTCTCCACTCAAAATAACAAATCTGAAGACTCTTTACCTATTGACAAATTGGACCAATGAAAATCAGGAGAAGGGCGAACCGGCTGAACAACTGGTTTCCATCCCATTAAAAGAAGAAGATCTCAAAAAAATGATCCAAATTGAATCATAATTGCCCGACTCAGAGCGGCAACAACTAATAAAATTGCTTAGGGCCAATGCCGATATTTTACTTGGTCGGCCACCGACATGTCCAAAATTTTTCCAAAAATAATAACTCATCGACTTAACATCAACTCAAATGTTAAGCCGGTGAGATAGAAGAAACGGTTTTTTGCTCCTAAAAGACAAAAGGTCATTGATAAAGAAGTCGACAAACTCCTTGCAGTAGGCTTTATCAGAGAAACTACATATCCTGACTGGCTTGCCAATGTGGTAATGGTGAGAAAAGCTAATGAGAAGTGGAGGATCTACATCGACTATACTGATCTGAATATAGCTTGTCCGAAGGACAGCTTTTCTTTGCCAAAGATTGACCAATTGGTCGATGCAATTTTCGGCCACCGACTTCTGAGTTTTATGGATGCCTTTGCCAGATATAACCAAATCCGTATGATACCAGAAGATGAGGAGCACACGGCTTTTGTGACCGACAAAGGCATATACTGCTACAAAGTAATGCCTTTCGGTCTGAAAAATATCGATGCTATCTATCAACGGCTTGTCAACAAGATCTTCAAGATGCAGATCAGGTAGAACATAGAAGTATATGTGGACGACATGCTGATGAAGAGTTTTCAAACTTTAGATCATATTCGGGACCTGGAGGAAGCTTTCAGCACACTCTGGCGGCATCAGATGAAATTAAATCTGACCAAATGTACATTTGGAGTAACCTCCGAAATTTTTTTGAATTTCTTATTTCACAATAAGGGATCGAGGCTAATCCCGAAAAGATCAAAGCCATCATTGATATGAAGCATCCGAATTTAAAGAAAGAGATACAGCAACTCAATGGAAGGATTGCCGTGCTCAGTCGATTTATTTTAGGTCGGTCGAGAGATGCTTGTCATTCTTCAAAACTTTACGGTAGACGAAAGATTTTTTATGATCGGATGAATGCCGACAATCCTTCGAAGACTTAAAATAATACTTGGCTTCTCCACTTTTGCTTACAAAACCAAGGGTCGGAGAGATATTGTATCTCTACTTGGCAACTTCAGCAGAAGCAGTTAGTTCGGTGCTCGTCCAAGAGGATGAGAACACAATTCATCGATCGATCTACTACACCAACAAAGTGCTTCATAATGTCGAAGTTTGATACTTAAAGGCAGAGAAAATGATTTATGCCCTGATTATATCAGCACAACGATTTCGTCCATACTTCTAAGCCCATCAAATTGTAGTTTTGACAAATCAACCGCTGAAGGTGATCTTACATCGATCTGACACGTCAGGTCGGATGACAAAGTGGACAGTAAAGCTTGGTAAATTCAACATTCAATATCGCCTACGACCGTCCATGAAGGCACAAGTCCTAGCTGATTTTGTTGCCGAATGTACCATAACACACAATAAGTCAGAAGACACAGATGACAACACAATAAAAGAAGATACGACTTCCGACCCGACCTAGGGTCGACTTGGGTGCTACACATTGACAGAGCATCGAATGCATAGGGTAGTGGAGCCGGCCTGATACTCACAAATTTCGAAGGGTAGTCACCGAATATGCCCTTCGGTTCAATTTTAAAACCTCAAATAATCAAGTCGAATATGAGGCATTTTGATCAGCTTGAAGATAGCCAAAGAGCACAAGATCGACAGTTTGAAGGTCTTCACCAACTCATAACTGATTGCTGGACAAGTTAAGAGTGAATTTGAAGCCCGAGATCCTACTATGATGAAGTACCTTCAAAAGATGAAAGATGTTACAGCGAGCTTGAAACACTTCGAGATCTTTCACATCCTCAGAACCGAAAATGCTCAGATCGACATACTTTCACAACTGGCTACTACTACTTTCAACTCGCTGGGTCGAATATTTGTCGAATATCTCGAGCAGCCGAGCATTGACAAAGTCGAAGAAGTATTGCAGCTCACTATCGAACCGAGCTGGATGGATCCGATCGTCCAATACCTGACGATGGGACCCTTCTTATGGATTCCTCAGAGGCTAAACGACTCCGATGGACAGCCTCTCAATATGTGATGATAAATGATCATCTATACAAAAGATCTTTCTCTCTCCCCTTACTGAAGTGTTTGGGACCTATAGATGCCTGACTATGCACTTAGAGAAGTACATGAAGGGATTTGCAGAAATCACTTAGGGGGCAAGTCTCTAGCTTATAAAATCTTACGACAAGAATATTATTGGCCCACCATGAAAAAAGATGCAGCTGAACTCATCCGAAGATGCGAACCATGTTAAAAATATGTGAATATACAACATCAATCGGCTAGTCAGCTGACATCGAACGTAGCATCATAACCCTTCATACAATGGGGGATTGACATACTTGGTCTTTTTCTACGATATCTGGTCAGAAAAAATTCATAGTGATCGCCATCGACTACTTTACCAAATGGATAGAAGCTGAACCTCTGGTGCAAATCACTGAAAGCAAGATGGAAGACTTCATTCAAAATTCATCATTTACAGATTCGATTTGCCACACACCATCATCACTGATAATGATCGATAATTTGACAACCAAAATTTCAGAGAGTTTTGTACAAAATTTCATATCACGCACAAATTCACTTCGGTCGGCCATCTGCAGTTAAATGGTGAAGTGAAAGTAACCAACCGGATAATCCTGCACAGGCTGAAAATCTGACTAAATGAAGTCAAAGGCCTCTGGGTGGATGAGCTATATCCGATCTTATAGGCATATCGGACAACTCTCTACATACCGATAGGGGAATCCCCTTCAATTTAGCTTATGAAACAGAAGCAATGATACCGCTCGAGATCGGATTGCCATCCACAAGAGTCGAACAATACTGTGAACCGAGCAACTCTGAATATTGGAGAACCGATCTAGATCTCCTTCCAGAACTCCGACAGCAAGCTCAAATTTAGATGGTTGCATATCGGTAAAGGATAGCCCGGTATTATAATGCAAGAGTCAAGCCGAATATCTTCTGGTCAGGAGATTTGGTCTTAAGAAAAGCAAAGTATCAAAGCACTTGGATCAAAAAAAATTATCTTCGAACTGGAAAGGACCTTACAGAATATCCGAGACTCTTAGACCGGACGCATATCGATTGAAAATCCTCGAAGGGTCGGCGATTCTTCGAACGTGGAATGCCGATAATTTGAAGATGTATGATCAATAAAGTCATCGATATATACATTATTTAAAATACAATCAGAATTTCAGAATCACAAGTCTTTGACAAATTTTATCAACTACCGACTGAATGTCGGCTTTCATTCTCAAAGCCGAGTTGTTTCCTGTACTTAGACACAAAGAATCAACTGTTTCAGTGACAACTGTATCTCGGTTCTCCTGCAATAACCGACATCGACTACAGGCTTCGCTATAAAAATCGAATTGCCGACTATATTTCAGTTCTCAACGTCGGCTTTTCATTGCAAAAGCTGACTATAGTCGAAAGACTAATATGCCGACTTAATCCCAACTAAGAGGAATGAAAAATGCCAAAATGACTAAGGTCGGATTGAAATTATACCGACTAAGCTATGGTCAGTCGAAAGATATTCGGTTTGCCATCAATTATCAGATAATTTAACTTACAAGCTCGATCAAACATCGGGCACGAGATATTCGACCTACAATCGTTACCCTAATTTGTTAAGTATGTCAAAATGATTATGCGACTAACGGATATTCTACAAGTCCTACTGAATGATCAGACCATCGATTAATGTTCGGTGATTATTCTACATCGCAGACATTGCAGGCATTATCAACAAGCAAAATAAGAGACAAAATTTGGAAGAAGACGCTTTTATTCATTATCAAAAAGAGTTATAAAATTGGATCAAAGTCCGACTACAAATGTCAGATTACAAAAAGAGAAAGCAAAATTCACTGACTAAGCTTTGTCATCATTCTTTTGTTCGGATGTAGTATCCCCGACTTGAATGATTTCAGGCTCAGTCGGTGCTTTTCTTGAATCGGAGCGGCTTCTTCTTCAGCAACTCCATCTTCCGATCTTGGAGGGACGATGCTGCTTAAGTCAAAGTTCGGATATAATTTTTCGACCGCATCTTGGCCATTTTTATATCCGACACAATACGAAGTGAAGCCATTTTCGAGGATCTCTTCCCTATATTCTTTCGAACCTCGAAAATCCTTAACTGTCCGACCCAGTGCTTCTCTTGCTGACTCTACTTCTGCTTTGGCCAAATCAGCATCAACTCGAGCAGAGGACAGTTCTTCTTTGTTCAGTGCTAATCTTTTCAGGCTGGCCCGATGACGTCCATGTTTGACTTCGAGCTCTTTAATGCATCCATCTCGCTCTCGTCGAAGCCGATGGATAGAATGCTTCTTGCTCTTGACCTGTGATTCAAGAGCCGAAATAGCCCTGCGAGCCAACGCAAGTTCGGCCCCGAAGATGCCAAGTCGTCAGTAAGTCGGAAAACTTTCTCTTGAAGTTTGGCTTCCTGCTCCGCTGCCGACTTGAGTTGTTTAAGTGCAGCTGCTTTCTCAGCATCGAAGGCTGCCACCTTATTCTTCCACGTGCTGCGGATGTCGGCGAACTTCGTGTAGCCGACCTCCAGATCAGACATGTCGTGGATCAACTGCAGATAGAGGATAAATTGGGTTATTAAAAAAAAAGAAAGAAGAAAGAAAGTTTATCAAAGGGACTTACCCGATGATGGTCGGATAAAAGGATGAAAATATTTCGACCACCGACCGTTTCCTCCGATGCTCCCAAACGGTCGGAAAGAGAGTCGCCTGGCATAGTCGCTTGGCCAGTACAGAATTAGCCAAGGTCGATTCATCAACGGGCACTTGGAGGTCGAAGTGCACCGCGTGACCCTTCGATACTGTATCATCCACCGACGTCACCGAAGCTTTCCCCCGGTCTGTTGTCGATGGCCCCATATTTGAAAGCGAAGGGAAGCTTGAGCTTGACTGCACCCCGACTGAAGGAGCAACTGGCGCAGCCGCGGATTGTTCGGGTTCTCTTACCTCAGCCCGAACCTCCTCAGGTGGTGGGACTACCGATGTTGTTTCAATAGCCCCCCTTGCCGTCCTCTCCTCGGACGGTGCAGCAGAGAGCACTATCGGAGCCGACAATGCCAGAACAGGTTCAGGAACCGATGTCGATGGGGCATCAGGTTCCACTACCAATGCAGAAGCACCGACTGAAGCTGATGCCCGATGCCTCTTCGACGGTCGTAGAGGCCCGGCTTCAGATGCTGCCCTCCTCTTGGCAACGTGCTGACGAATGTCGGTACTCGACATCCGCATCCTCTGCTGCATAGCTGCAAGTACAATGGAGATCCGTACAATTCAGCAAGTAAAAGAAATCAGAAATAACTGACCAGCTATATTATACCTAGACCAGAAATCGAACTAAGGCCGGCGTCATAAAGGGCCTGTTCGGTTACAAGCTCTTTCTGCTTCGGCACCGACATATCTTTCAGCCGGTGAAAGTCCTCCTGGTTGTCGACCTCTACTCGATTGTTGTCGTTGGGGTCGGTACGAGGATCGTCCCAACGAGAAGGAAAACCTCAAGGAAGCGAAGAAGAAGCAAAGAAAACAGGTTCTTCCATCCATGAATGGACGATGGAAGACCAGTGATAAAGGAAGACCTTTACGGAGGTTGAAGAACCACCACCCTCGGACCTTCGGATGAGGTCGGAGGACTAAGAAGGCTCGAAAAAGAGAAGGATGGGGCATGGTCGGCAATATCTGACACAGCAAAGCAAAGCTAATTATCAGTCGGACCGAGTTCGGTGCCAGCTGAGCCGGGCAAAGTCCATGATAATCTAAAATATTTCAGACAAACTTCGAAATCGAAAATCGAAGATCCATCCGAAGATCTTCGATGTAGAAGGCCACTTGGCCCGAAGGTGGGTTATTCACCCGACCATCGGCTCTAGGGGCGAAAAGTTGAAACTGCTTCGGGATACAAAACTGCTCCTGGAGTCGTTTGACATTCGATCCCGAAAGTGAAGAAGACTCCACATCTGGACTCGACTGGGACTCGTCAGTCGGATTCTCCAACCGATCTTCTCGAGAAGGAGAAGCTCTAGCCATGAGAATTACTCTGAAAAAGATAGAAGACTTTAGAAGAAAGAGGAAAGGACTCAAAAGAAAGGCAAAGTTGACCTGAAAGCTGGGAGCAATAACCTTGAGCGTTGGGGCAACAACCCAGCACAGTCCCAACACCACCAAAGACAGTGAAAAGTAAAAATTTGGCTAAGAGCGATCCTATATATAGGATCCCTCAATGACCGAGATGAGAGTGGTCAAATCGAAGATCCACCAGATGATGATACGTGGCAACATTTGGACTGACCATTGGTCGCACGGTTCGACGCATCTGTCTCAGATTGAGCCATGTCACCCATATCTGCATGAACATTTCCGACCCAATAACATTCGGACATGTGGAACAGATCTACTAGTCAGAATCATATCATTTGATGCCGAATCGACTTTCCAAAATGACGTCGGACACTGACAACTGATACCGAATCATCCGATCAGTATAACTGACGACTGTACCTGTCAATTTGACAAAATAGCTGATCACCCGTATCTCGGAGGAAACGATGTCAAAATCGAGGCTCGATGTGATAGAACTCTCTTCGTCTAATGTGATAAACCATGTGACAATTTACATGTTGGATCACTTTAGACTTGAGAGTGGGGGGCAACCGTTGGAGTAAACCCACCGACCTCGACTTTGGTCTCCACGACTCCGACTCGACAATTGTCGATCGACCGAATGTATGACTCCGACTAATCGACTCCGACTCGACAATAGCCGGCTGATCGAACGTACAACTTCGACGGAGCATTGGCCGAACTAATGACTCCGACTCTTCATCAACTGATTGAACAAATATCACCGACTTATGGCCGGTGACTGACGATACAGCAGAATCATCAACTGACGACCTTGCCTACTACCGACATACAGTCAGCTAATCTGCTCAATATGCCTTAACCGTCATGAACGGTTACCGACCGCACATCATGACGCCATAATTGAAAAATTAATGACCGACTACGTGATTATGGGTCGATGATTTAGCACCATAAAATATGAGACCACGTCCGACGATTATAAGAACCTCATCTATAAAAGGAGATAAAAAAATAGGACTGGTAGGCCATTTCTGGCCAGAACTCTGTTACTTTGAATATTGATATCTACTGTTCACCAACTTTTCTCTTTAACTTAAGCATCGGAGGTCCCCATCGGATATAAATTCGATCAGTGCGGACGTTTCTTGTAGGTGTTCGTTCTCGGCGATAGATGATGGAGAGTTGGCCGTAATAATTTCCAAGCCATCACTGCAGATTTTCTTACAATTGGACTAGCGTTCAATAGTTTAGCCAATAGCTTAGCTGAATAGCAAGCGCTTATACAAAGTAATATATATTTTCAATGAAAACAGATAACAATGAATCTATTTTATTCTGTGCAAAAAAGCATAGAAGTTAGGGGGTATTTGGTTGGAGGAAGTGGGAGTCTGAAATCGGAATCAGAATAGGTGACTCCCATTCCAACCGTTTGGTTGGGAGGAGTCTCATTTCGATTCCGATTCTAGGGTGGAATGAGAATGACTCAATCTATATAGAACTCAATCCCTATTCTTTCTATGGATTCAATTTTTCATTCCAATTCCGATTCCGATTCCGATTTTGGTCACAAACCAAACGCTTCGGAGGATTTGACCATTCCAATTCCGATTTCAAGCCATTCCAATTTCGATTCCCATTCTGATTTCGACCGTGAACCAAACATCCTCTTAATTTTTGGATAGAAATGAAGGTACTACCACCAGATGGTATTAAATTATATTAAAATATTAAGTACATAGTGTGTGCAGGCGGTATCATCTCAGCTTAAAACCGTGTAATTATGTGGTGCCTCAAGGGGAAGCCTTCACGTTTACACTTCATACAGAATGCTGCCATTATTTATACATTGAGGCAGGCTTAGAGCCTGCAGCTGATGTTCATGTGAATACAAAGAAATTAACTAACGAGCACGAATTATAGACCTCATTGTATAACAAATCATGTGCGCTAAAGTTGAATCCGGATAATTATGTGGTGCTTCAAGGGGAAGCCTTCACGTTTACACTTCATAGAGATGCTGCCGTTTTATGCATTGAGGTAGGCTGAGAGCTTGTGGCCGATCTTTCATGTGAATACATAAAATTAATTAACAACCACCGCCACCACCACAACCACCACCCCACAACCACCTCCACCTCCACAACCACCACCACCACAACCTCCACCACCAGCACCACCATCACCATTGCTGCCACCACCACTATCAACAGCACCAGCGATTCCATCGATGGCCAGGACAGTAGCAGCAATGCCAACACCAGCACCAACAGCAAGCCCAGCTCCTGCACTACTCTTTGTTGCAACACCACTGCTGCTGCCTCCTGATCTTGGAACACCACCGCTACCATAATACACAACATTGTTGCTTGGCTTAGGCTTCTTGCGGCGCTGGCCACAATTGAAGATGACAATAGCCATGATAGAGATCATAGCGGCAGCCACGAAAAGCATGGAAGGTATTCCCGAGAATGGAGAAGACATAGAATTGCTTCCTCGGTCGTTGCCATCCGACATGCTTAACATCCTCGCCATCTTCTTGTTCTTTCGGTTATTTGCCAAGCTTAAGCATATCCATATATATATATATATAGTCTTAATCTTCAAAATATATTTAAAGTTTTATTGGCTAGGAAATCTTCGTGACGATTTCCTTAGAACTTCATCGTTGCTTGTCGATGGGAATGGTTGCCATCATCAAAGTCCACGATTGAGTTTCAACCAAAAAAAAAAGTCTTCCATTGAGTCGTTGGTCAAGTCTAAAACAGAGGCTAACAAGTTGCTACGACGTGTGGAGAGGGCCCACTGCACGAGTCGTGGCAGCCCACTTCGTCCGAGCCAACCATTATGGCTTGAGTGGATGTGGGTCTATATGGTGAGAGATGGATGGCCCAGCTTACTTCAATCAAATTGAAACGTGGTGTTTGGCTCATACATGCGTGTATCCTTGTGGAACCGGAGGGAGTTTGCTTGGGGGGATTGGTGGGCGTGGTAGGTGAAGAGCTAGCTTAATTTGATTTGATCTGCTTTGCTTAAAATTAGATAGACCTTTTAAGCTCAAATGTTTGATCGCACCTAACTTATTCAAAGCAACCTGATTTTGAATGTGTAAGGCCTAGTATCTAGTCCAAATGATCATATAAGTTGGTGCATAACTTGGACCATTAGTAGCCTGAACAAAAGCATAGTTTGAACTGAAAGTGGGCTGGTGTTTGAAGCTAGAGCTGGCAAACGAACAAGTTGTTCATGAGCTAACTTGAGGCTCAAGTTTGGTTGACTTAGAAGCCGACCTGAAGCTTCGCTTAGCTTGCGGATCGAATGACCTCCAGATATTAATATATAAATACTTTATATATCACAGTCACGATCGCAATTATTTAGTCTTCTTCCAACTATTTAAGATTGGTTTTGTTGATCTCAATCTTTATTCTTTCTTACAACCTTCAACAAAATCTAAGACATTAAAGATCCACCTTAAATATTAGTTATACGTGTCTGATCTGAATTGATTTTTCATCTCTTTATCTTATTTTTGTGCAACTTCTATAACAATTTAATTATTTATTCAATTAATCCATAATCGTGGTCTTACCAAAGTACCCTGTTGGAAAAGAAAAATAAAATCTAAAATATTAAAAATATTAGTTATTTTTTATTCATTTTTCAACTAAAATATGCATCCTGGATGCTAGATGACAAAAATTCAAGCAAGAAAGAAAAATACAAACGGAATCCCATCTCGGCCGGACTTGATCCTTCTTGCATTTACATACAGTTATATTGTTTAGAACTCCATTCTACAATTCCTGTCATGGACCGGAACTTCCCTCTTAAACTATAAAAGCTTGCCGAACAAGTAGCCAGTCACCAATTTAAAAGCAAGGGCGCCAACTCAGCTAATAAATGAAAGCAGCATCTATACATTAGTTATTCTCACGTTTCACACTCAACCCTCACCATTTTTCAGAAAAAATTAGAACCTCCATGCCAAACCTGGTAGATGCATCGTATCCGCTTGAC
>KE504683.1:856409-868705 GCA_000441515.1 Elaeis oleifera | reverse complement strand
CGTCATTCATATGGCGATTTTATTTATTTTTTATTATTATTTTTTTTACGTAAAAATTTGAATGGAATAGGGTGGTGACGTGGCAATCAAAAAAAGTCATTTTGAATGGCGTTTTATCCTGTTTGCATCATTTTGATAAATAAGTTAAAATTAAATTATTTTATAAATAATTTATTTTTATATTAATTAGGTAAAGTACTCAAGTCTGCGGGTACCGGGAGTTTTTAAAAGTACAATTACTTACTGGAGTGGGTGTCATGGCTTCGGTCATCAGGGATTAAAAAACCCTAGTCTAGTCAACAGACTGACCGGGTGTCGATTACCCACTAAAAAACCATGTTTTGTCGTAAGCAATGCCCTCATAGCTGACTAATTCCACTACCAACTCCAATGCTCCCTTCCTCCTTTGAAGAGTTGCCTGGGATCCTGCCCACCGCCAGCCAGCCTCCCTTTTCGTCGCCAGCACTCTCAAGCAAGCTCAAGTGAAATAGGCATCGATGGCTAAGGCAGCAAGGCTGGTGTTTGTGCCGGTTCCGGGAGCGGGTCACCTGAAACCCACTGTCGAGATGGCAAAACGCCTTTCGAGCCGCTTCTCCATCACGATCCTCGTGATGCAACCCCTGTCGGATGCCTGGTCACCCATCATGAATCCATCATTACTTCCGCCGCCTCCACCGCCATCCAATTCGTCGAGCTCCCGCCAGTCAACTTGTCCTTTGACGACGGTGAAGACGGCCCCTCCATATTCTTTCGCTTCATCGAAGCCCAGAAGCCTGTCGTGGAGGATGCCATCGCTACCCTTCCATCCTCTCTTCCCATCGCCGCAATTATCATCGATTTCTTCTGCACTGGCATAATTGATGTCGCAGCTGAACTCGGCATACCCCCATACATCTACTTCACCGCGAGCGCAGCCACCCTCGGCCTCATGCTCTACCTGCCCACTATCGATCTCACGTACCCGTTGGAGATGGAGAACTTGGCCTCCAAAGGGGAGATGATAAAGATCCCGAGCCTTTCCTCCCCGTTGCCTCCGCTGGCCATGCCAGATCCTGTGTTAAACAAGAAGCGTGACGGCTACAAATGGTTCCTCCACCATGCCCGCCGGTTCCAAGAGGTCAAGGGAATCGTGATCAACACCTTCACCGAGCTAGAACCTAATGCAATTCGTGCGATATCTGAAGGTCGATGCGTTCCAGATCACCCGACACCAGCTATCTACCCGGTAGGCCCAGTGCTATCGGTTGGTGAGCAGGAGGAGGGGCATGAGTGCATCAAGTGGCTCGACGGGCAGCCACAAGGATCGGTCGTGTTCCTGTGTTTTGGGAGCATGGGGTTCTTTAACAGGGAGCAAGTGGTGGAGATTGCGGTGGGCTCGAGCGGAGTCAGCATCGGTTCTTGTGGTGCCTGCGAAGTCCGCCGGAGGTGAAATACCAACCACCACGCGATGCTGACCTCGGCGCAATGCTGCCTGAAGGTTTTCTGGAGCGGGCAAAAGGAAGGGGGATGGTGTGGCCGAGGTGGGCGCCGCAAGCGGAAATACTGGGGCACAAGGCCGTGGGGGATTTGTGAGCCATTGCGGGTGGAACTCATGTTTGGAGAGCTTGTGGGCTGGGGTGCCGATGCTCGGGTGGCCATTGTACGCCGAGCAGCAGTTTAATGCATTCGAAATTACGAGAGAGGTGGGAGTGGCCACGGAAATCAGGGTGGGAGATGGTGGGACGGTGGGCGCGGAGGAGGTGGAGAGAGGAGTGAGGTGTTGATGGGAGAAGAAGTGGAGGGGAGAAAGGCGAGGGAGAGGGCAAGGGAGGTCAGACAGTTGGGCAGGAGGGCTCTCGAGGAGGGAGGTTCATCGCGGTTGGCGTTGGAGGCTTTGGTCAAGGAATTTATCAAGGAGATCGAGCTGGTGCCGAATTGAAGTTTATGATGCCAATTTGGGTCGAGTTGCTTACAAATTGAGTCAGATCATCTAGTTATTCTTCACTTGTGGAAACTCAATGCAAGGCTTATGCTGATGTTTGCGGCTTGCCCGTGTATGTAGAGTATAGCATGATGAATTCTTAAAGCTTTAGAAGCTAGTCTAAGAATATATCCTCTTGGAATAAAACAAAGATATATGTTTGGTGTTTTAATTAGATCTTGTTTGGTCCAGCCCCTTATTTATATTTGTTGCAAGATTATCTGTGTGAAATCTAAAATAATAATAAATAATAACACAGAAAAAAATATAGCAATTTACATGATTTGGCTTTTGACTTGCATTCATGGACGAAAATGAAGAGAGATTTTACTATATTAGAAGATGGAGTATAAAAGAATGAATAATAATCTCTGCAGTGTGCGGCTACTTAAATAATGAAAGGCATGACTACTATATATAGCCATCAAATCTTAAAACAATAAAAAAAGATCAAAATATCCAAATAAGCCAAATAAAATCAAAAAAATGTGTGAGATCAAGCCCTTCACTACCACTACATACCTCATGGAAAATCCGCTTGGGTCACCTCAAAATAGTTGGATCAGATAATAAATCGAGTCAAATGAAAATTCAAGCCATACTCAAAAAATCTTTAGCTTGACTTGGATTTCATTAAGCTGTAATACAAAAAGTCAACTCTCCTCCATCTTCTCTAATAATGCCCCTAAGGGTCTAGCTTAGCATATCAAAATATGAACCAAGTCGAAGCAGTACTTAAACTTGAGAGTGGTAACTAGTTTGATCAGCACATCTACTAGATTATTTGATGTAAGAATCTTTTTCAGTATAATAATTCTTGTGATATAACATTCCAAATAAAATAGTATTTGATATCAATATGCTTGGTCCTCTGATGATACATTTGATTTTTAATTAAATAAATGGTATTCTAGCTATTATAATAAACAGTAGTTACATCCTATTATAAGCTAAGATAACCAACCATTGCCATATGCTATGCCTATATAGTAGAGAAAGTAATACTAGACCATAAAGTCACTTTTTAATTGATAACACAATCTGAGAGAGTAAGACATAGCTTGTTAAGGCCTCTTTCTGTCCAAGTCGCTTGCATAATCATAGTCACATAACCAATAACACTATTGTACATATTTGAACCCCGATCATATATCAAACCAACATCCGTAGTGCTTCTCAAATAGCATAAGATCCATTTCGTAATCTGTCATGGATCCTTCTTAAATGTCTCATATATTTTTTTGATAATAATGTCTCATGTATTTGCTAATGATACTAATGACTCGTAAGATATCTAGATGTGTGCAAACTATAACATACATAATATTTCCAACTACACTAGTGTATAGAATACGTGACATATAATCCTCCTTTTATTTGATTATGAAGACAAAGCAGCTGAAAGTCTGAAGTATATTTCAAGTGGAGTATTTATTGACTTGTAATCCTGCATACCAAAATATTCAAGTATCTTCTCGATATAATTTTTTTTGTGACAAGAATAAGTTATTTGTGCATCGATCCCTATAAATCTTCAAACCCAAAATCTTCTTTGCTATACCCAAGACCATAATCTCAAATTCAGTACTAAGCCTAGCCTTCAACTTTTTAACTATAAAATATATCATCAATATAGAACAATAGATAAATAAAAAACTATTTGGAAGCCTTCTGTGATGAACACAATTATCATAGTCTCTCCAAGAATAATCATGTCCAAGCATAAATGCATCAAATCACTTATACCGTTGTCTAGGAGATTGCTTCAAACTATATAATATTTTTTTAACAACCAAATATGGTCCTCCTTATCCTGAACAACAAATCTCTCAGGCTACTGCATGTAAATTTATTCCTCAAGCTCATTATGCAACAAAGCTATCTTGATATCAAACTATTGAAGCTTTAAGTCAAATAATGCAATAATGACAAGCAACACATGAATAAAGCTATGTTTTATAATAAGAGAAAAATTTCATTAAATTTATATCTTCCCCTTGACTGTAGTCTTTTGCAACTAAACGTGCTTTGAACCTTACTGCTTAAACCTCTGAAATTTTTCTTTCTTCCTAAAGGGCTTTATGGCATGGTTTCATAAGATCCCATGTCTGATTCTTGTGAAGAGACTCAATCTCCTCATCTATAGTGATAGACCATGGTACAAACTTACTTCTAGAGATGGCCTTATATAACTGATGGAATACTGAACCTCAATAGATTTGCCATAAACAATACAAAAAAGACTAAATCTATATATCCATATCTCCAAGGGGGTCTAATCTACCTCCTTAATCGACCAATGACTATATGGTGTATTGCTGCTCCTATAGGACCTCTCTCATCGATAATCTCAGACTCATCACCCTGAATTGGCCAAATTGAAGTATATGATAGATGAACTAAAGATCAACCTCAAGCTCCACCTATTTTCAACATCATGATCTTTATCTATAGCAACAACTCCTTTATCGAATGAAGCATAGTCTTTTCATCAAAGATAACATCTTAATTGACTATAATTTTTAAAATCAGGCTCAACACACCATAATCTATAGCCTTTTACCCCATACTGATTATAACCAAGAAAGATATATTTTTGTGCCCTTCTTCCAAGTTTACTATTATTGGCATATATATAAGCAAGACAATCAAATATTTTCAAAACAGCATCATCAGTAGGTGTATTAGATTATACCTCAAAAAGAGTCTTCATCTTAATAATAGTGGATAGAGACCTATTCACTAAGTAGCTAGCCATATTAATAGCTTCAATTAAAAAATCTTGAGATAAACTAGATTGAGAAAGCATACACCTTGCTCGATGCAAAAGATTTCTATTCATGCATTTTGTAACACCATTTTATTGCGGTGTATTCCTAATTATGCAGTGTCTTACCATACTTTTAACCTCGTAGAACTTATTAAATTGATCCTCATAAAATTTCATACCATTATTAGTTCTCAATCTCTTGATTTTTTTTGCTAGATTATTTCTCAACAAGTGCTTTCCATTTCTTACAAGTCAAAAAGATCTCATTCTTTTGTTTTAGAAAATATGCCCAAATTTTTCTTAAAAAATTATCAATGAAAGTCAACAAATATTAAGAACCACTTTTTGATTGAATAGGTGGCGAATCCTAAAGATCAGAATGGATATAATCTAATATGCCCTTTGTCTTATGGACAGCTCTATTGAACTTGACTTTGTACTATTTTTATAGATAAAATACTTGCAAAAGTCAAGCTTCTAATTTTTTGATCATACAATATATCCTGTTTGCTTAAAATAGACAATCAGTCTCACTCATATGGCCTCAATGTATATGCTACAAATAAGTACTATCGAAATCTAGATCTAGTGAGAAAATTGATGCAACACCAACAACGGTGTTATCATAAAGCAAGCAGAGGCCATGAAATAATCTGCCTTTGAGCATAATGAGAGTATCCTTTGAAACCTTTAAAACTCCATCTCACCAAAGTACCTAAAATCATGTGAACAAAGAGCACTCAAAGAAATCAGGTTCTTTTCAAATCTAGTATAAATTGCATATCAGATAAGATCTTAACAATATTATCATGCATCTTGATCCAAATGATTTTATTTCAACAATCTTATGTTGATCCAAGAATTGATTTTGATGATATCAAAATACTTAAGTAACTTTGATACTAATGAATGCTTGAAATTATGTGTAAATGAAGACTCTCTAAGCTAACAAGTTGCTCATTTTGATAGAGCAAGTTTAGCCTAAAATATTGTTTATCAAGTAAAGCTTCTCAAAAATCGACTTTGATAAAAAAGAATCAATTATGATACACTTTGATATTGTTAATATATCAAAGATCTATAGTACTCGAGTCAACTCCAATATTTCTAGAGTCGATATTAAACGATAGCTGATCCCAAATATTCATGAGTTGATCCTATTTCATATTGAGCTGACCCTAATATCTTCTCGAATTGACCTTACTATTTTAAGAGCCAGACTCAGAATGCTAGATAGAATTATATTTGGAGATCAAGAATTCAAGCTAACTCTAAAGAATCTTAAGTCGATCCCATTGAATCTCAAGCCAACCTCATTGTATCTTGAGCCGACTTCAAAATTTCATGAGTTGATTCCAAATGTAAGTTGACCCCAGATGTCCAAAAGTTGACTCTACTAATATCTCAAAGCATAAAGACAGAGAGTAGTAAAATTTAGATTCTTCAGTTAGAGCCAACTGTAGAGATTTCAAGAGTCAATCCTACACTCAAGTCGACCCTAGCAAGAGAAGCCAAGTTGACTCTAGCAGCAATCGAGTCGGCTTTGAAATTAAAAGCCAACTCTATTGAGTTCTAACAAAATCAAGTAGCTAGTTTTTAATTTTTTTTAACGGCTATAAATGACTAGTTTGAGCTCTCTAATGATTATTTAAAGATTTTTAGCCTTCTATGAATTTATTTTAAATATAAAATTTGATTTGAAAATTAAAAGGGATCAACTTTTGAGATTTTATATTGAAAAATTTTAAGAAAATTCTTAAGAAAGAAAGAGTACTAAAAGAGAGTATTCAATAATTTTATAATTGAGAAATAAGAGCTTGAGCATATTGATTGAGTATACCCACTGTAGAGAATCTTCTTCAAGTTTATTTTCAAACTTTTATTGAAGCATTAAAAAAGTAGTTCTTCATATTTAAACTACAACTTCAACTAGCTCCAAGAGTTTCAGTACATCTCAAGGGTTATACATACTTATATGCAAACTCCATAAAAGAAAATAATATTAGCTTATATAGAATTACATCAACAAATGAAAATGATTGAAAATAATATTAATAAAAAAATATTATGGGATCACATCAATAAAAAAATATTATGAACTGTCATGTGATCTCTAAAATTATGTAATTACCTAGAATCATGTGATCATCTAAAATCATGCTAACACATAATAGTATATCAAACAAAAAGCAAGTGTGACTAATTGTAGATGATGAGAAAGTATATAAGAGCCTTGTGTAGAAATAATATTTCCCACATTTTTATCTATGCAAATCAGGTCTTTTTTTTCTTTGCATAAATTTAGACTATCCGTGTTTGTCATGAATCCCATGGCTTGTTGTTTGGCTTTTGAAGGAGGGGTTGCCACAACCAGATTCTATATCATGGACCTGGGGCTTTCCTCCAAGAGTGATTTTGTTATCCCCTAAAGAAAGGGGATCCTACTTGTTTTGTAGGACTATGAGGGTGTAATCCTAGTTTTGCTAACTTAAAAACATCACAAATTCAAAAGCAAAAAAGTAGGCTCTCAAGAAAAATAGCATTGAAAATTTTAATGTGAAAAATATCCCCACTTTCAGGCACCCAAGTTATTCATAGATTCAGACATTATACGAAAAAACAACATAGAAAAGCACCATCAAAACATCTGGCATTTTGGAACTTAACATATTGACCTTGCCAAAAAGAAGAAGAAGAAGAAGAAGAAGAAGAGGAGGAGGGGAGAGAGAGAGAGATTTACATCCATCCAGCAATTCAAACACTTTCAGAATTGTACAAACTAGCTTAGCAATCAGAACCCTAAATGGATTTTGTTTACATTTCAAAAGCTGATTCGAGCATCTGCATTCCTTTCTAGATTTGATTTACTTTCTAGGGGTTGTTTGGAGCATTTACATGCTTTATGTTGATCTATTTACATGTCGAAGACTAATGCGACATTGGCATGTTGTATTCCCTTCATGACATTGTTGGGAACTTATGTGTTCTGAAAAATTTAGTCCCATATCGGTTGTGAGTCAAGAGTAACTCTGACTTATATGGCTAGGCCCTTCTCCCCCTCTTAAGATCCCTTTTGGGCTCTAACCCATAGGATAAAATCATACAAGGAGAGTGTATGGGAAGCAGCCCTCAAAGCGGACAAATTCATAAAGGATGGAGACCCTAGGCAATCTGAGCCAAGAGACCTCAGACCACAACAATGGCGCCCATCATGGGTTCCCCAATAAAAAGAGTTCTCTTTGACTGGAGGCTATTGTTGTAGGAGAGGTTTAGTCTCACATCGGTTGTGATTCAAGAGTAACTCTGACTTATATGGCTAAGCCCTCCCTCTCTTGAGACACCTTTTGGGCTCTAGTCCAATAGACAAAATCATGCAGGAGGAGTGTATGCGAAGTAGCCCCTAAAGCAGATAATACCTCATGAAGGACGGAGACCCTAGGCCATCCGAGCCAAGAGACCTCGGACCACAATAATAATTTATTGTTACACCTCTTCGGCTCGATGATGTGATGGAGTAGCTGGACTGGGCGGCTTGGAATGAGTGTCGCACTAAGTCGGCAGGTGCCATGTCAGAACTTCGGTCACCTACAAAGAAAGTCTGCATGCCGGAGAACAAGATGGGGGTTTCTCCGATGGAGGGACTCTCTGATGCTTAAGTTAGTGACAATCAGAGAGGGAGAATAGTAGAAGAAGGGTGGTGAGAGTGAGAGTTTTTTTCAGTTTAGGAGTCTCCTTTTTTTTCCTCCCTTCGGGTCAGAGCCTAGGGCCCTCTCTCTTTTCCCCATCTTGCTGCCCTCTTTGTATAGGATGGAGTCTGTCAGGTGGTTAGCACCCATCGGAGTTGGAATAGTGGTTGTCAGAGCTAGAGTGATGGATGTCAATAGGCTATCGCAGAGCCTATCGCCCACATTCGAAAGAGTAGTGGGCACACAATAGAGTGTCAGTCCTGTAAGGCCTGCACGCCAAGCACTGCAGGAGGTATCCGATTTGGTGGATGGCTTGCAAGGAGCTAAGTTGAGAAGAAGATGTCATTGGTCAGTAGTCAATGATGCTAGGTTTGCCGAGTGGCCAACCTCTCATGATCAGCCCCTAGCCAATAACTCTAGGGCTGCATGGATTCTGTATCTTGGGTTCCTTGCATTAGGAAGCCAAGTGTCCACCACATACTCGGGGTTCAAACACATCATCCGGTGGACAAAATACAATCCAACACTTGCCCCAACTTTTCAGCCTGAAGTATTTGTATTGAAAGTAGTTTGTTGGTTGAATTTTGGGGTCACATGCTAGAGTAAGTCTCTCCATCATTGTGAGGCTTCATCGATGTGGCCAAAGTAGTCGGATACTTCCTCGGATGTTGACTAGCCTGAAGGGGGCATAGTGGAGTTCAGGGACATTGGCAACTTGCACCAGGTAGTTATTGAAATAGTTTTCAGTTGGTGCTTATGGTCATCTAGTGCTCCTAGGCCTGACAATCGTTCGATGCTTGAAACGGTACATATTGTGGCACTGGGTTGTCTTTCCTGCCCATTGTATACCATGGTGCATCACTTGTATTTCGTTGCACCGTACTCCATAGTCAAGGTTATCGACGACATGGCGATCGAGGAGTGATCGAAGGGATGTTGGTGTGATTTTGTGAAGCCTCTTCAGAATCCTTATGTTCTCCCTGAACCACTAGCCCCTAAGGGAGCTTCTGATGTGGATTGCTATTGTAGACTCTTTGGGGTTTGTAGCGTTGGTCGGGATTTAGTCGATTCAGAGGCTTCAGCTTTATCTTTGGAGGAAGCCCAAGATTTTCTTTGGATGTATCTCAAAAACCCCAATGCTCGGCATTGTCCCTATCAGGATCTCGAAGGAGATCAGGCTACCAATCTGTTTATCAGACCCCTTAGGCATTTACTTATAGGATGCTTCGTAATTCCAACTGCTATCAAAGCAAGGGAATTTTTGAGGAAATAGACTAGGGAGTCGTCCTGGCCTATTCCAACCTATTGCATGGCGGATTGAGAAGAGTCTTGAAGCACTTTAGGGGTTGTTGCTCAAAATTTTGGGATGGATAGAGATGCAATTAATGGCCGTGATGCTTGGTGTTTCTGGTCTGGCCACGTGGCGTAACCTGATTGCCGGTTGGTTGGGTGTGCATCGATTGAGACCTGTATAAATAGGCCACTCTCCAGTGGTGGATGCATTTACCAGAGAATTCTTCCTTATCCTTCTATGCCTTGCCACAATGGAGCCATTGTCACGATCGGTGAAGGCGGCAGTAGAGAAGAAATGACTTTCTTGAGGGTGAAGCCTCTGCCCAAGAGGGCAAAGACCACCTTGCTGGAGCCTCCCAATTTTAGCTAGGTGCTGTTCTCTTCGAGGGCCTCAGGCGAGTCTGGGCAAGCTGGCAAGGGCTCTTCCCTCTCTGGAGGGGTGGCCTGGCAGGGGACCTCTATGAAGGTCTTCGCCAAAGCTTGGCTTCATTGCATTACAGAGTATAAGACCTTGGAGGCCTTCAAGGTGGAGCTCGTCGACACCTCTACCACTGCTTTTATCCAGGGTTTCAAGAACTGCAAGGCCTGACTGAAGTACATGATGTCGTAGTTGGACCTGTACTGCCTTTGCCCAGAGAACAATGATGAGCAGGTGGGAGTGTTTCCTCGAATGAACATTACGTCTTCGTCCCTTTACTTTTTGTTTGTTTGCTCGATGCCTCTTTCGGCATCGCTTTTGTAAAAACTTCATAAGTGAAAAATGGGCTTTTTTTCATGTATACCTCTTCCATGATTGCATTCTGATTCTTTCTTTAAGAACATGGTTCTTTGCTGAGACCTTTGACACTGTACAATCGCATGATCATGGGGTTGAGGACTTCAGGATGTGTCCAATCTCTTTCATTAGGTAAACCTTTAGGATAATTAGATCTTTCTTGGAGGTCGTGACTCACTCGAAAAAAATTTTGGAAGTGATTCTCAAGCTGGCCTTTTGACTATGCCATCGCCAAGCCATCTCTATCAGTTGTTTCAGCATCAAACACTTGTCATTAGGTTGTTTCTAAGATTTCTGTTTGTGGAGAGTCTCATCTTCAGTTAGGATATCCTCCCTTCTTTGGCATCTTGTCGATTCATATTCGAAAGTCATGGCATTCAAGCTAGGATATCTTTGAGAGGTTGGCCCGCCAATCCAGTCATTGGAGTTCATGCGAGCATTCAAACATTTTTGTTATATCCGAAGCCACGTCGAACATTTTTTCCCCACTCCTTCATCTTCGCTCTCTATTTTGTTGGAGTCGGGTCCATGCACTAGTGGGCCATGCTCCCCAGACATTTAATGTCGGATGTCTTTTCGATGACGATGACATGTTGAAAGGGATAACTGCTGCCTCGATTCCTAGTGGCACGATCTTTGAGACCTCCCCCATAGCGACACGCATCCCATGGCTAGTGGGATAGTTGGAGGTGCTAGGCATGACTCCTCCATAAATAGAAACCTCCTATCTCTCAAAATTGAAACCATCCAGTCATCTCTCCAGGATGTTGTCCTTTCAGATGTTGGAGTGTTGTCGCCACTCACCTCCATTTGATGCAGCCTTCTGTACCTTCATGGGATCAAAGTTCACCTCAAAAAATGTACTGGAGAGGGGTGCATCAGGTAGCATCTTCATTTGGCATGAGAGGTATTGAAAATTTTCATCGCTCTGCTCGCTGAGTGATGGTGGCATCTACTGGGGCTGTTCTAGGATGTCACTTTATGGGAGGGTCTTGGATCCTTTTGGGGGTGGTCTGGCCCTCTCCAGTGGGTGTAGCCTTCCGACCTTGCTTGAAGATATATTGTGAAGGTAAACATGTCTCTAGAGGCTGGCATCGTCAAGCCCCATCACTTTCATCACATCAACCTGATGTAGGGCTTCACCAATGGCCGCACTTCTATTTCTTCTTCTTTCATTGTAATGGACTTCGTTCGGTTGAAGTCATCTTATAATGAAGCTTTTCTTCTTAATAAATGTTTCTTCATTCTCTGCTTGCGTCTTGCATGGTTATCTCGATGTTGTTGTGAAAGGCTCTTTTGAGATGCTATTTGGGATTGACCTGAAGCCGTCTGTGACCACCCTCCTCGTTTTACCAACAAGTAGGGAGTGATACATGGTTGCGTGAGGTCTCCAAAGGGTTGACCCTTTGGTTGTGGTCTTCGACGCCTTTTCGATGATAGATCTCAGTTTGGTTGAGTCTTATGATCAGACTTCCCATTGGAAGGGATGACTTTATTGACGATGAAGGTACAAAGAGCTGTGTTGCTTACTAGTTATGTATCCGAAGTCTTTTGGAGTCCTAGGTCCGTGGAAGCTAGATGCCATTGGAAGTTGCTGATGCATAGGCTCCCGATCTAGTTACTTCCATTAGCCAACATGGTGCTTCCCAGTTCAGAGCATGTTCATCATGTTCAGTGAGTTTAGATGTTTCGGTGTTGCCCAGCTATGCAATCCAAGAGGAGGGGTGAATTGGGTTTCTAAAAATTTAAAATTAATTTACAACTATGAGGATTATATAACAATGAGTAGGATAAATATGGAGAGTGAAATTT
>KE504683.1:814506-831103 GCA_000441515.1 Elaeis oleifera | reverse complement strand
GACACAAGATAGGATGTCTAGAGAGAAAACGAGAAGAAGAAGAGGGTCTTCTTCTAGGGTTATTTGTCTTCATCTTTTTCTTCCTCCATCTTGAGTTTTCTGAGAGCATCTCAGATCTGAAACTTCTCCTCCTACTTCTCATCTTTGGAAGAGTCTAAATCAAGAAGAAAGAGGCACCTGATCAACCATCGAAGAAGGATTAGTGCAGTACTAGCATACTGTGCTGATTTTCTGAAGCAGGACTTCTGATCGAGATTCGTGGGCTCGTGTGGATGACTCCTAGAGGTCAGACGCGTGTGCGTCTAGCAACATCATCTCCAAGCCCGGATCAGCAAGGTTAGAACGTCTAACTTGCAAGGTAATAGATCTGATCTATTGTTTAATACATACATTAGATGTAGTATAGAAATATGTTGATATGATCAACATGTAGTTCAGCCTCTATATATATTTTTTAATTTTGATTTAATGTTATATAATAATCATGTAATAAGATCTTAGATCTAAAGATTCTCTGATTTTAGAAATAAATTTGATTTATTTAGTCTTTCGCTGCATGATCTTGAAAAAGTTTCAAGATCTAATCCTGAAACCCTAGATCTGGTTCCAACAGATGAAGTTTTCACCTTATGTTGTTATGGGTTATGCCTTTAGGATATTTTATGAAAATATGTAATGCAAAAAGAAAGAATGTCCAATATAAGTAAAAAGCTTTTAATATTTAATTAGTTTCTCTATTTTAGTTAAGTGTTATGTGATGTCTTTATTTTTTTTTATGTTATATTATCTTTAAGCAAGAAAGAATAAGAGGTACATTTTAAATTAGGTTAATTAGGTGTGAGAAGATCTAGAGAGTCTAACCTAAAAAAGAACTAAATTTAGTTAGAAATATAAGGCAACTAGATATCCTACAATTGGAGCAAGAAATCAAATCTACTATTTAAAGCAGTTAATTAAAGGAAAAATATATATTTTTTATAAACTCAAAGCAACTAAAATATGATCTCTGATAATGGTGTCAAGATTTGATCACTGTCGTTGGCATCAAAAATAAACTAACTCACTACTATGTAGATAGTGTGAGTCAAGATCGTGTCCATAGAGATCGTGTTAGTTACGTTTAAGGAATTTAAATTTAAGTTAAAAGTAGGATAAAGATTAAGTAAAGATTAGTAATTAAATGAAAGAGCAAATAAATAAAGACTAATTAAGATTGGTATCAAGTATGAGGATGGCTTCTTAGGATCTCAACTGCTTCCTTGTTAGATAATTGGTACCCTTCTTAATATGCCTTGAATTAGTATTTAATCAATAAAGATATAATCCATCTTAGAGAGCACGATTCGTATCCTTGGATTATGGTCCATCCTTAAAGTTATAGGCTAATCAAAATTGCTTAGATATGAAAGATAAGAAATCTTATCTATAATCTGTCCCAAGAGCATGATCCGTCTCCGTAGTTTACATCTCATCCCAAAGATCATAAACTATACCAGATAAAAATTTTTATGCAAGAAAATAAAGACACAAAGATAAACGCAAGCAAAATAGATCTTTATTGCATATTAAGAGAAAATATAAAAGATTTGAAGAGGAAGAACACTATCTAGATAAGTTACAGTGATTTTCTGAGATTTGATGACTTGCCGGCCATTGGGAAGCTTCTCACTAAATTCTTTATCCTGAAACTCTAAGGACTTCCTTCCAATGGCTTGGAAAAGGGATCAAGAGCAAGAGGAGAGATTTTATGGAGAAGAACAGGGCTTAGGGTTGATTGGTTTCGAAGATGGAAGAGGAAGTAGGTTTGCTGGATTTTTGGTGGAAGAAGAAGGGTGGAGGCATGGAGTTTTGATGGAGGAGAGAAGAGAGAGAGAGAGAGAGAGAGAAGAGAGATGATTCCCACAAGGGGCGTGTGAGGCTATGAGGGCTTTGAGGTGTATTTATAGAGTGGAGGCTAGGGTTTCAAAAGAGTTTGAGGTGCGACAATTAGGCCATGGGATCTCTCTCTTCTAGAGTTTTGAGTGGAGTATTGAATCCTTGTCCTTGATCTTAAGAAGTTTGTTTCACAACCCTTGATTGAGTGCCCCCAACAGAAGGACTCATGCATGCCTCCTTTCTTTTTTTCTTTGTGCATGTTTTCTTAGGATGCGTCCACCTTGTGCGTGACTCCTTCTTTTGGAAGGAGTTGGGGTGCAAGAAAATCTTGGAGTGGTGCCTCTTCTAGGGTTTGATGTGGTGAGGTGATGTTGAGCCATTGGATCTTAAGTTGTTTGCTTTTAAACTCTTGATTGAAGAGGTTGCTTCTTGACTCTTGATCTTATTAGCTTGCATCTTATCCCTTTATGAGTAAGTCATATTCACACTTGGATCCTGATGAATGATTATCTTCTAATATGAGCCCTTGATCTTTAAGCTGTGTTCACACTTAGATTTGATTAGTCCTTAAGCTGACTGTCTGATTCAATCAAATCTGAGCCAATTTGAATCTAATTTGAGTTGCATAAGTCCAAACTCCTAATTACATACAAATAGACTAGAGAGCATCAAGTTCTTAATAAATAATATTAATTATTATAATATTTAATATCTCTAGTGACTTAATTTAAGTGTTTATCAACTACCACCTATAGAGGTCCTCATCAGATTTTGAAAATCTGAAACCAGCAAGAAGAGAAAATCTAAAAAGAACCAAACTGGAGATCGTATAAACTACCTTGCACTGCACCATCTACTCCACGGACTCTTCCTTCACACCCACACCTAATTTGGCTCTGATACCAAATGTTGAGGATCATCGCATCTGCGTGGGAATCTAGAGATCAGCAATAATCTCCTGCTAGAAGAGTCTTAATGTGGAAAACCATTGGAAATGCCAAAAGATTGGAACTGCAGCACTTTGTAGACTCGGAATCATACTCCAACAGAGTGTTGTTTGTGGTGGTCACAACTCTTGACCCTACGAGACTTATGATCCCTTGAACCAGTAGCAAGTACCTATCCACACCTCATCCTAGGCATGGAGAAAGAGGGAGACACAAGTCCTTGCCACCCCTCAATGTGTGGTCGCCCAAGATCATTGCATCTCCCTCTTTCTCCATGCCTAGGATGAGGTGTGGATGGATACCTACTATTGGTTCAAGGGATCATGAGTCTCCTAGGGTCAAGAGTTGTGGCCACCATAAACAACTCTCCATTGGAGTTTGATTTTGAGTCTACAAAGTGCTATAGTTTCAGTAGTTTTTTGGTATTTCCAATGATTTTCTGCATCAAGACTCTTCTAACAGGAGATTATTGCTGATCTCCAGATTTCCATACAGACATGATGTTCCTCAACAACCACTAGCTCCCATACTCTCTCTCTATCCGTGCTCAGGCTTCGACTAACTTAATCATCAGAGTGTCCCCCATCGGATGCCCACCTCTAGTGTGGGTGGACTTCTTTTATAGGTTCATCCCAGTGTCCCGACATCTGGATATCCTTCTATCTTAAGCCACATCAGTACCTTTGGAGCCTTGAAGCTACAGATTGGTACTAGAGGAAGGGCTCACAGTAACCCAACTAAGGAGAGAGTGTATGCCACACCGCTCCATCACTTTCCACCAACCGTCGAGTCGACGAGGTCGAGGCAAATCAGTCCAATCATCCACCTCTCACAAATTGGTGGAGTTGAAGCAACCGCCTGTGATGGTAGAGTCTCAATGATTTGACAACCAGATCCACCAGATCCAAGCCCTGATGAACACTGTCCAGTACTTGCAGTATGCCATAGAGCAGCGATAACTGCCTCAACCCGCTCCGTCGGTGGTGCCATCATGACATAGCCCCTAGGATCAATCTCCAGTCCTAGAAAATCCTTATCAAGGAATGCATCGATTGGTCTCTCCTAATTGGCATCTGCCCTCACATCATGGGTCCACCTATGGTGACAACATCGACGGCATCTATCCTCACATCGTGGGTCCACCCATGGTGATGACATCGATGGTCTTCCACTCCTTTCGATGGGGACTCGACACCAGATTACACTTTCTAATCAAAACAATCTCATCGGGATCGAGATCTCGAGCGAAATATCTACGAGATCGAATGCTGACTCGCTGAGGTCTAGATGGGCATCGGAGGGAACAGCGACATCTCTGATTTAGTTCTCAGCCACCTTCATTTACTTCATCCTCCAAGAATCAATCTAGAGGCGGTTCAGGATACTGATGGTGGAACCATATGATGGCTCCATGGACCCCCTCGACCACCTAAAGGGCTATAAAGCCCTTACAGTGCTTCAGAATGCTTTGGATGACCTCTTTGCCTCATCTTCCCTATAACTTTGAAGAAGATGGTGTGGACCTGATACTCCAGACTTCAATTAGAGTCCATTTCTTCCTTTGAGTAGCTCTGATGCTAGCTTGTTGCTCACTTTGCCAACAGTGGAGCTCGAAGACATCAAATAGCCTCTTCTCCCTCCACCAGAAAGAGAGGTTTCTGCATGGCTATGTGGTGCGTTTCAACATGGCCATGTTGGAGGTGCACAACTTGGAAGAAGGTATTGCAATGTTAGCATTAAAGTGAGGCCTCTGCAATGAGCACATTATCTACTCCCTTGGCAAGACATATCTAAGGGATTATGTTGACCTTCTAGCCCTGGCCCACTAGCACATGCAAATTGAAGAGGGCCAGATTATTTGTCGGCAGGAGGAAGATCGGACCTCCAACAAAAAGATGCGTGCGTAGGATGATGCATGTCTGACTTCTGCTAAAATAGAATCCTCTCGACCATCGAAAGCACCAAGTGCAAGGAGCCCACCTCGGTGCTATAATAGCTATGCTTTGTTATCCATCCCTCGAGCCCAGATTCTCATAGAGATCGAGGGTAAGAAGTACGTTGGTTGACCACTATCGATGAAGATCCTATCAATATGATGAAACAAGCGAAAGTACTATCACTTCCATCATAACTATGGTCACGACATTGAGGAGTGTCTCCAGCTGAAGGATGAGATCGAGGTTCTCATCCGTTAAGACTATCTTAGAAGAATGTTCAGGAGCAATAGAGCCGAACCCTCAAGTAGTCATCTCGGTGTCAATCCGATGAGGACAACAACAACCATCTGACGGCTGGTGTCATGAATATGATCTTGAACCTTGGAAGTAGCTAGAGGTAGGGAATCAGGTTAACACCGCTTCTATCCTCCATGCCTGAAACACCAAGGGTCTCTAAATGTACCACCAGTAAGACTTATAACTACTCATTTTGTTAATGAAATCAACCTTCCATGAATTTCTATTTTGGACAAGCTTAAAGGGTCAGATGATACCAAAGGGGACAACCCTCCAAGGATCCTATTCAGGCCAATGGTGCTCCTTGCCTATGGGTAAGTCGAGCGCAGGCCACATTGACATCGGCCCAACAACGCTCCTCACCTACGAGCAAGTCGAGTGCAGGCCACGTTGACATCGACCCAAGTAGTACTACTCGCTTATGAGCTAGTCGAGCGTAGGTTGCATTGACATTGACCCAGCGGCACTCTTCACCTATGAGCGAGTTGAGTGCAGGTCATGTTGACATCGACCCATTCGATACTCCTCATCATGAGTTGAGGGTGAGTGCATCAATAAAAAGGATAATCCTTTGGGGACCTCAACCAACTAGCTAATTCTCCTTGATGAGTTGAGTAAAGCTTCAAACGATGATGATGACAATCATACGATAGACAAAGAACATATTTATTGGATAAGAAATATTTATTAGATAAAGAGAACATTTATTCACAAAGGCAACATCACTGGTACAAAGATAATAACAACAAAAAAGAAAGCAACAAAATGGGAGCACTAAGGATGTCCTTAGTCGCCAACCTCGTCAACAGCTCCAAGCTACACTCCAAGGTCCTCAGGGATGTTTATGCGAATGGACCTCCATTAGTGGAGGACATCGATCCGTAAAAAAAGATATTAGTGATAGCATAGCAGGCACCCTCTCAAAAGCTCATCCACCTCTAGGATATTCCATCGAGGACAGATGAGAGGCCACCTTGTCGGGGAAGGAGTAGCCCTCGAGAAAGGTCGAAGACCTCTCCATGGAGTGCAAAGCCAAAGTAACCTCCAATGGCCACCAGTCTGATTTCCTTGTCAGAATGATAGATATTTCCAATACCTCCATACCAAATCAAACTTCATATTAGCATGCCCTCTCGAGATGCCTGATGGCTGCTCAATTAAAGGCAGAGACTCCCTCGGTCGAAAGAAAGCACCGATTGTTCTCCAGTGATGAACGAAGCAACCCCACCACATCATAAGAAGCCATGGAAAGATGACTGCCTTAAGCTGTGGAAGGTCTATTACTAGAGGAAATCAAAATTGAATGCTCCCAAGCACCTCCATCGGCTGCATGACAGGTGTCGCCGAATGAATGGCCTCGAAGACTACACCTTTTGGTGGTTAGACTTCCAAATGTCCATTCCCATAGACCATCTTTATTGAGATATGACAACATTAAATGCATGATTCTTTTGAACTTTGACGGGCATGACCCTTTAGGGAATGGCTCTCCAGGGTATTTCGGGCCCAGCAAAAACCTCGTATATTGGACTCAACCAAGTCGACGGCAATGGTGACAAAAATTATAGGACATTTGAATGATTGGTTGAACCCCGACAACTGGATCGATGAACTGATTGCTTGGAGACATCATGGCTTAGGGGCCAAGACCTCTGAATACAAGTCGACAAAGCACCGATGATAGTGTGCCATCCTGACTTGTTGGAAAATATGTCCTAAAATCAATTGTTTGATAATTATGCTGATGAATTGATTAATAATAAAGTTATTTAGCCTTTTTAATCACAAGATTATATCTTTTAACGAACTCCTATATTGTGATGAAGTCCTTAGAATTACTTGAATCGATAAAAAAATTTATCATATAGTCTTTAAACTGATTTGCGATCAAATGATACGCTATTATTAGGATGATAGCGATATCTAGTGTAGGTCGTTGTGTACCTTATGCATTGGTTGTCTTTGTAACTAAATGGTGTGGAGACACTGATATGGCATGCAGGTGAGATATAGGAGTACATCATCACTGAACGTGATCAACTATGGAGCACTCTACTGTCAAGAGTAGCTCGTGAAGGATATGGATATAAGTATCCTTTCGATTTGAGAACACCACGGTGATTTACAAGCAACTCACTATACTTTGATATCAGACTAACTATATTTCTAATTCAGTAATGGATGATTTTTGGGTACAGTCAAGTACTTATCAAGTCGGTGTGTGAGTCAAGATAAAATTGATTTCTCTGAATTAGTAAGAGATATGCATCAATGTATTTAAATTTAGCAAAATCTGAGCCCGGGTAATCCATATTGATGGATTTGAAAGATTAAAATATAATGTGGATGATATATTTAGGATTGATAGTTAATCCTAGATCGTTCTTAAGCATTAGGATCAAAAGGATAAATTATATAGTAACTATACGTCAGTAGGTTCTTGAATGTTGCTTCGCCATCATTCGATCTATCCGGATATCGGGTCCTATTGCTAGATGGTTACATCGATTGGTTCAAAAATTTATTTTAGTGCTACTGACTTAGGTTCGAACCTATAGGATTACACTCAAAAGAAGTTTCTGACTGATCATATGGCTGATTAATGATTAAGAATCATTCAAGGGTTTAATCATCAATTTGATTAAAGGTTAACCTTACGCAAAAGTTGTAATAAATTTATTCATCAAGTGTTAGTAAATTAATAGAAGATTAATTAGTAATTAGATTATTGATTAGCTCAATTTGATTGAGCAAAAAAGATTTGATAAAATTTAATTGAATTAGATTCAATTAAGTTTGACCTGATTAGGTTATGAGATGACTTAATCGTTAAGGGAGAATTGTTCCTGATTTGATCAGGATTTTGGTTCAATCAATTTTTAATTTGATTAAAAAATTATAAATTTAATTAAATTAAATTTATCTATTTATTCAGATTAAATCAGATATAATTTGATTTGGAGTCAAATAAGAAACAAAGAGTCCATAGAAGATTGGACTTTTCTCCTATGCGCCACCAAGATTGGATGCCATTCTTCATCATGCACATAAAGTTTTTGGTGTGAGTTTTTCTCCATGCAAAAGAGCCTTTTGCCCTCTCTTTCTTACATCCAAAATAGAATATTATCTTATCTTTATGGTACGTTCAAATCTAATTTGAATAGGATACCATATAAGATAAAGTTTGATCTTATCTAAACCTTGCCGCCCACTTGCCTTTTATTCCTTTCCTTGGTGTGACAAATAAGGATATATGGGGTGTGAAAAATTAGTTGGAGAACTGATTTACTATGAAAAATTAAGAGAAGGGGCGTCCCATGTTTCTTTGGGCATGAAATTGGAAGAGGGTGCGACACATCTTGATAGAGTCCAAGATCTTTAGGACTCTTCACCCTACACTCTTACATGCCTAAAATAAAGGATTTTATTTTGTTTTTTGCATGTAATTGAGAAGAGAGAGTGCTCTTCATGTTGGGAGGCTTGGGGCATGAGTTCTTGATGTGGAAAAATAGAGGAGGATCCTCTTCTCTTTGGGTGAGCAAAAGAAAATCTAGAAACCTTAGATTTGATCCTAAGGGTTTGGAAGAGAGAAGAACAAGAGGAAAATTGTTTCTTCTTCATATTTCTTCCACCTCTTCATCTCCTCTAGAAATTCAATCTTCAACCTCTGAAAAGATTTCAGAGATTTGAAGAAAGGATCCATATCAGCCAATAAGAAGGTCTTCATGCGAACTAGTATTTTCGAAAAAATCGATCAGATCGAACTTCGAGTGGACTTCTCGTAGAGGTCGGACGTATGTGCGGCTGTGAGCAACCAGCAAAGATCATCTTTATCAAGTCTCTCGATAGTGATAATCATCGATCCATACTCAGATATCGAGTTCTGAACTCAGATTGATGTAGATTTGATCTACTGCTTACATCCATGCATGCAGATTTTATCTTCTATAATTTTTAGATTTTATATGTAACATATCATGTCATAGATTCTAAAGTAGGTTGATTTGATGATTAGATCATATGCATGTTAGGTTAATATGATCAATCTAATTATCTTCTACTGTACTTATTTCAAAATTTTGAAATACATGCATGAAATTGCCTACGTTTTCAACAGTGGTATCATAGCCTAGGTTCATTATGATATGTTATGTGTGCTTATTCAATTTAAAATTTAATTTATTAAGATCTGATATGTGATATTATAGATCTAAATATAATTAATGGTTAATCGTATAAACTGAAATAAGATTATCCTGTTGTAGGGTTTACCTCTTACAGTGAACAGATTGTCTTAGTTTGTACTGATCTTTGATAAAATCTGATTTTACATATTGTATGTGATGTTTATGATCTAATTTAGATATGATCTAAGGTTGTGATCAGATCTGATATAATTTAGATTAGATCTAAATTCAAGTATATATGATATGTGATTAGATTAGATGATTCGATTAGTAAGTATTTGGATTGGGTTGATCACCAAGCCATCCGGTCATAGGAGCAAAAAAGATTTAAAAGTTCTCTCTTTTCATTTGATGGGATGCTCTTATGGCGTGTGTGGGTGCTATGTGATTAAATCCTATGAAGAAGAATACGAAAGGAAGAACTTATTTTTCTACAAAATTCTAGATCTTGAAACCCTAGGATTTATTGTGTGTGATACAAGTTGCATAGAAAATTAGTTACATCTAATCTTCATAATCAAAATTATTTTGATTTAAAATCATAAAATTTAGATATGAACTAAAAAAATTTATGATTTAATATCAAAAGTTTACATAAAAATTATTTCAAAACTTAAACCATGTTGATGCTAAATTTAATTAAAAATTGAGTGTAGAATCGATTAGATCTAGAATTATGATTTAAGATCTAATGACATTACATAAAATATAGAGGCATGGGTTAGATCAAATTGGATCCTCTTAATTAGGTTAGACCTAAGATTAGAATCAAAGAGTTAATGGACTAAGTAGAGAAATTGATTAAATCTAGCCAAATATTGAACTAGATTAAATCAAAAAAATTTTAGAACCAATACAATAGTTATAGATGGTCAAGTCTATGCCTTTGATTAGATCAAATAGACCTTAATCATGACTCAGTGGTCGAGTCTGAGTCTTTAGGCAAACCTAATTGAAACTGATGACCAATTGGTGTCTAAGATAAATTTGATATTTTGTCTGATGATTTTTAATTGAGATCAGCTTATCTGGATATTTTGATGGTGTCTAAGACAAGCTTAGCATACCTTCCATCGATCTCACTTACCTGTTCGATATGGTTAATCAGCTTTTGATTAGATTGCTCATTGATTCGTGCTAACCCATGCTGCATAGATAATTCAGTGTCATTGATTTAGATGCTCCTTGATTGATCAGTTAATCTTGAGTCCTCTTCATGATTTGGTGAAGTCAGTGGAAGATTTATAACTAGTTGAATAGACCAGATTAAGCTTAATCTTTTTTGATCTGACTTGGTGAAGTCAGTGGAAGGATTGCTAGTTAGCTGGTCAAATCTCTTCTTTTAATCCATAAATCAAATTTTTTAAATTATTAGATCCATAAATTGAGCTAGTTATAGGGATAACTAGATCATAACCTCCCATTAAGGTGAATGGTCATAGGTCCATTATTTCTGATTGACATTGCAGGCACCATCCGTCTGGTGTTCTTTGAATGATGAATTATCATTCATCATATGATGACTCTGCTGTACTATCTGATGACTGATTCGGTTGGCTGAGCTATGCTCGGATCTGATTATTTATTAGTTAGAGTCACCGAGTAGGTTCATGTTAATGGTTGGACCTAACCGAAACTTTCAGTGGAGGCCCATCTCCTACTGAAATAAAATTTGAAATAAAATTAATTACTAAAAATTATTTGAAGAAATAATTGATTGAAAATCTATCCATAGATGTATATAGATTGGTCGAGCCATACTCAGACTTGTATGCAGTCTGTGTGGATTCTAGTACCTACTAAGAAATTAGGATAATTTTTCGAATTGAAGGTAGAGGCTACCAATTCGACTAAAATAATAGGAGATCCTTTAGACTAAAGTTCAAGTCTTTAGGCTTAATCAATTCATAAACATAGAGGTCTTATGTTTTCTTTCAGTTATGGCTAGATGTCCGTTGCTCCATTCACTATTTGACAGTGACTTATTTATAGGATCCAACTTCGATAGATGGTTTCGAAAGTTACAAATAGTTTTAGAGTGCGAATGGATCCTATATATGATTATGGATCTAGCATCTAATATTTCTGTATCTTACACACATGATGCGATCAAAGATACTTATCAGAAGTGGCCAAATAACTGTATCATCGTGTGATATTTTTGAGAGCAGCAAAGAACATGAATTTAATTATAAATTCAATGATGCTCAGTAAGAGGAGATCCTTCAAATGTTGAAGGAGTTTTTTTTGCACCTCTAAAGATGTGTCTTCAGTGGGACAACAATCCTCTGAGAAAGAAAAGAAAAGAAGGTATAAAAGAGTTATGCTTGGGCTAAGAAGCTCGAACTGATAAAAGAGTCTAAGATTAACCTAGTTTGACAGAGTCCCTTGACCCGAACAGGCTAAAAAGAAAATCAGTAAAGGATTATTGGACAAAGTACTTATATGATAATACCTTATGATTTCTCTATCTGTGACACTACTACTTGGGTATTGAATATCAAAAGTTCATGCAAATTATTGTAATGACTTCAAGCTAGTAGAAAGATTGAAAACAGTAAAAGATTCCTGAATGTTGGAGCTAAGAATCATGTTTCAATTTTATCTTTAGAAATTCTCAAGTAAGTTTTCGATTCTAATAATATCATTTTAGGTGATTGTGACTATTGTCCATTTTGACGAATGTAATTACCGTAGGCCTTCTGGCCAAGGATGGATTTATATTATCAATATAAAATAATTTTGTGATATCATTATAGATGATGTCAAAATCATGGATGGACAACTAAAGAAATAGTATTTACGAATAGTCACAACCTGTTAGTGTATAGTACACAACAAATAAATATCTTAAAGTAGATAATGTCATAAATATCTACCTTTGATAATTTAGGCTCGTCATATCTAATACATACTGATGTATTAGATCTATAAACATATTTACCATAAATTTAGATTATTAAATATTTAAATAATTTCTTAATAAGGTAGAGAAACAATCTGAGAAGAGTATTGAAACTTTTTGATCAGACCAAGAGGAGTATACCTTTCTAATAAATTTTGACATATTTAGAAGAGCATAAGATTCTCTCTTATTAGAATCAATTTTGTTAGACATAGTTCGATCTATGATGGGATTTACATATCTGTCAATCTCTTTTTAGGATTATGCTCTTGAGACTACTTGTTATGTTCTTAACTAGATTCCAAACTAATCAGTCGCAAAGACACCATATGAGATATGGACTAGGCGTAAGCTGATACTTATTTACCTTAGCATTTGGGAGTGTTGTTTTATGTCAAGTATTTACAAACAGATTAGCTTGGATTCTAGTCCTATATGTATTATTTTATACGGTAACTTTAAAAAATCTAAGGGATATAACTTCTATCTTGCTAAAGAATAAGAGTTGTTCGGCATTTCTTTTAGAAAAGTAGTACTTTAGTAAAGCAACTGATGCCTTTAATATGAAACTTATGAAGTTTGATAGGTAGAAGAACTGACACAATCTAATGAACCTATAGAATCAGATTTGATTAGATCAAACTCGGAATCCATTGTAGAGGCACTATTAAGAAGATCCGGTAGAGTACCACATCCATCGGATAGATACTTCAATTTCTAGTTCTGAGACATGATCCTATTGAACTTGATAAGAACAATAAGAATCTGATCACCTATATGGATGTCATACAGAGGTTCGACTCCGATTAATGGCTTGGAGCCATAGAATCCGAAATGGAGTCCATAATGGTCAGTGGTGTATGGACACTCGTTGATCCACTCGAAGGGATAAAGCCCATAGAGTGTAAATGGATCTTCAATAGGATCAGAGAGCACAGATGAGAAGGTGGAGACCTATAATGTTCGTCTGATTATCTAAAGATATCATCAATATTATGGTATTGACCATAACGAGATATTTTTCTCCTATGGCAATGCTAAAATATTTCGAAGTTAGAACATGCATTTTGATAAGTGATCAAAATGCATGGCTTCGTTGAGAACGAAGATGAACCCTGCAAATACAAATGGATTAATAATTCTGTGAGTGTATTTCTTATTTATCTACGAATAAATTTTTTAATCAAAATAATATTTTCTACATTATAGAGAATAAAAGTTTCGCTATTATCATCGTTCTCTATAAAGGATTTGACAAAAGCATCTCTCATCCTAGGGATGAAGATCTATAGAGATAGATCTAAGAGACTGCTAGGATTATCTCAGTCTACGTACATAGAGTGTCTATGAGTAGAATTTATTCTATCATGTACAACATGTACGAGAAAAGATATGATATACTCACTAAAATAGTGAGTAAATACCTGCAAGATCTAGATGAGAATCACTGAAAAGTCATCCTTAAGTATTTGAGAAATACTAAGGAATGACGACTCAGTTATGGAGAATCTGACTTAAAATTTATAGAGTATGACTTCAGTTTTTTAGTTGGATATAATAATAGCAAGAATATATCAGAATATATCTTTATCTTAAATAATGGAGTAATTTACTGAAAAAGTTCCAAGCAGAACAATATAGCCAATTCAATTTGTGAGGCAGAATGCATTGTAGCATGCGATGCTTGTAAGGAAGCTATGTGATTATACAGGTTCACTGATAAGCTAGGAGTGGCATCTTCCAATGATGGTCCTATTGTATTGTATAGCATCGAGCCATAGCTCATGCCAAGGAGCTGAAGTCCCATTAGCTTATCAAGTATTTTGCATCGTTACTGTTGGGTATAAAATACCCCCAGCCGAAGTTTATGTCTGGAGTGACCCTCCCGTGGCTCTTTCGGCTTCCGGCTCTGGGCGACATATTTTCGGACTTCTCCAACGGCCGAGCTTCCACAATGTTCTCAAGCTTCGTTGACAGATGAGCTTCTACGGTGTCCACTACAAATGTCGACCGGACTCCTCCGATGGGCGAGCTCCTACCGCACCCTCTGGATTTCTCCAGGATGGGCTTTTTCAGTCGTCTATCAGGTTGCTCCAAGTGCTCTCTAGACTCCACTACCAGCCGATCTTCTACAGTAATCGACCGATCGACCTTCTACAGTGATCGACCGTTCTCCGGACCTCTTTCAGATCCTGTTCAGCCACGATCGACTCCAATCTGAACTTCTTCCAGAACTTCGACAGTGGCCGAACTTCCCCAACACCAAACCTCTACGGCGGTCGACCGCCTCCTGGACTCCATCCGGACTCCTACGGGAGCCGGACCATTACTTCGAACTTCTACTGCAGGTGGGCTTCACCTGAACTCCTACGGGAGCCGAACTCCAATTGCAGGTAAACTTCCACCGGACTCCTGCGGGAGCCGGACCTCTACCTCGAATTTCATTTCAGGTACACTTCATCCGGACTCCTACGGGAGGCGGTTCACTTCACCCGGACTCCTACGGGAGCCGGTTCATTCCATCTGGACTCCTACGAGAGCCGGACTCCTTTCTCAGATTTCTATTATAGGTAGACATCGTCCGGATTTTGACGAGACCTAAACACTCCGAGCTCCCACCGAGAGCGGTCAACTCCGAGCTCCCGCGAAGAGCGGGTCACTCCGAACTTCTACCGCAGGCGATCTACTCCGAGCTTCAACTACAAGTGGTCTACTTCGAATTTCTACTACGGACGGCCTACGTCGGATTTCTATTGTAAGCCTCCTTCCGAGCTCCTTCAATAACAATTTCTTCGAACCCTATTGCAGGTAGACACCCTCCGGACTCCTACGGGAGCCGAACCACGGCCCTCAGATCTTTACTGCAGAAAGGCTTGAGCTCCCACGAGAGCCAGACGACTTACGTCGAGTTTTCGCTACAAGCGGCCCTCGGTCGGACTTCCACCAATACCGAACTTCCCCCGAACTTTTGTATCAGATAGACCCCAGGCGAACTTCTACAACGAACGGGCTTCAGCAGCAAGACTCCCGCGAAGACCAACTATCTCCGACGTCCCCCACACCTCTCCGACCGCCGATCTCCAACAACGTCAACCGACCTTCAGCGACTCCAGCCGGGCTCCAACAGTGTTCTACTGGTCCCTCCTACAGACAGGCTTCTACGACACCTGAATTCAACCAAGCAGTCGACCACCAGCAGAACTCCTCATGGAATCGGACCTCCCGGTAAACAGCTTTCCAATAAGTTTTGCGTCAGGCCAACCCAGCCGGACTTCGCCAACTGGAAGTCTCCGCCCGAGCTTCTATGATAAAATAATTTCGACCTGCTGCGCCAACACCTAAGGCACCTGTCGACAGCGATTTCGTCAGCAACCTCGGAAACATCCGAGCTCGGCACCTGTCGATAGCGGTTTCGTCAGCAACCTCGAAAACATCCGAGCTCCTCTCAGACATCCAAGCTCCTCTCGGACAGAGAGCTATTCCGCCCTCCAGACACCCCACCGAGCTTCAACCGACAGGCTCAGACTCCCTGACAGGTCACAGTAATGGCCACGATTCTACTCCATTCCCTGTAACGGATCCCACGTGGCTCCATCATGCTTTGACAAGTCACGACAACGGACACCACTCCACCCTCTACAATAGACTCCACGTGGCAGGCCACGGTGATAGCCACGACTCCATCCCACTACTCTCCGTAACAAACCACTCATGGCCCTGAACGGCCCACCACCAGGCGGTTGCAGGCGTCGCTATCAGTTTGTTACGCCCTCTCCCTATAAATAGAGACCCCCAGATACGTTATTTTCTAAGCTTTAGTCTCTATCTCAAAATTCTGCTAAAATTTTTGTTCGAGCACTCCATTCTTGTTGAGGCAGAGAACTGACTTGAGCGTCGGAGGGTCTTGCCGGAGCAACCCCAACTCCGATTTAGACTTCTTTTGCAGGTCCCGACGGCGACTGCGGCATCCTCGACTCCAGCTTCTCCGACGCCGGTGGATTTCTGCACCAACAGGATTGGCGCTAGAGGAAGGGTCCTATGTCTTCGCAGTGCCCTTGTTCTTAAAGGAGCGCTCAACGGGACCATCTCCGATCATCTTCTCTGACATCTCCATCTCTCGTCTCCCACCAGATCTCCACCTGATGCCTCCACGAAGGGCATCCGCCAGGCGATCAATGGCCTTCGCGGCCAGATCCCAGCAAGTTCCGCAAGCTCCAGCCTTATCCTCAATTTTTCAGGCTCCTCCCCTCCGACAACAGCGGTCGGCATGGAGCAGTTTGACCTGCTGGTACAGCAGGTCAAGGGCCTCACTGAAGCAGTGCAGGCCATGCAGCAATAGCCACAACAGCCGCAGGCGTCAGTGCGGCTAGAAAGAGCATCGTCGGAGTTCCAGAATCTGACGACCGGACGGGCCACCTGGGCCAGCCGTCCGATTTTTCCCCAGAAGGG
>KE504683.1:787349-810053 GCA_000441515.1 Elaeis oleifera | reverse complement strand
ACTCCAAACTTCTACTGCAGCGGGCTTCACCTGAACTCCTACGGGAGCCGAACTCCAATTACAGGTAAACTTTCGTCGGACTCCTGCGGGAGCCGGACCTCTACTCCGAATTTTTATTTCAGGTATACTTCATCCGGACTCCTACGGGAGCCGGTTCACTTCATCCGGACTCCTACGAGAGCTGGTTCATTCCATCCGGACTCCTACGGGAGCCAGACTCCTTTCTCAGATTTCTATTGCAGGTAGACATTGTCTGGATTTCGACGAGATCTAAACACTCCGAGCTCCCATCGAAAGCAGTCAACTCCGAGCTCCCGCGAAGAGCGGATCACTCCGAACTTCTACCGCAAGCGGTTTACTCCGAGCTTCAACTACAAGTGGTCTACTTCGAATTTCTACTACGGGCGGTCTACGTCGGATTTCTACTGTAAGCCTCCTTCCGAGCTCCTTCAATAAATAAATTTCCTCCGAACCCCTATTACAGGTAGACTCCCTCCGGACTCCTACGGGAGCCGAACCACGGCCCTCAGATCTTTACTGTAGAAAGGCTTGAGCTCCCACGAGAGCCAGACGACTTACGTCGAGTTTTCGCTACAAGCGGCCCTCGGTCGGACTTCCACCAATACCGGGCTTCCCCCGAACTTCTGTATCAGATAGACCCCAGACAAACTTCTATAACGAACGGACTTCAGCAGCAAGACTCCCCCGACGACCAACTATCTCCGGCATCCCCCACACCTCTCCGATCGCCGATCTCCAACAACGTCAACCGACCTTCAGCGACTCCAGCCGGGCTCCAACAGTGTTCTACTGGTCCCTCCTATAGACAGGCTTCTACGACACCTGAATTCAACCAAGCAGTCGACCACCAGCCGAACTCCTCATGAAATCGGACCTCCCCAGCAAACAGCTTTCCAATAAGTTCTGCGTCAGGCTAACCCCAGCCGGACTTCGCCAACTGAAAGTTTCCGCCCGAGCTTCTACGACAAATGATTTCGACCTACCGCGCCAACACCTAAGGTACCTGTCGACAGCGATTTCGTCAGCAACCTCGAAATATTCAAATTCGGCACCTGTCGACAGCGGTTTCGTCAGCAACCTCGAAAACATTCGAGCTCCTCTCAGACATCCGAGCTCCTCTCAAACAAAGAGCTATTCCGTCCCTCCAAACACCCCCATCGAGCTTCAGCCGACAGGCTCAGACTCCCTGACAGGTCACAGTAATGGCCACGATTTTGCTCCATTCCCTGTAACGGATCCCACGCGGCTCCATCATGCTCTGACAAGTCACGACAACGGACACCACTCCACCCTCCACAACAGACTCTACGTGGCAGGCCACGGCGATAGCCATGACTCCATCCCACTACTCTCCGTAACAAACCACTCATGGCCCTGAACGGCCCACCATCAGGCGGTTGCAGGCGTCGCTATCAGTTTGTTACGTCCTCTCCCTATAAATAGGGACCCCCAGATACGTTATTTTCTAAGCTCTAGTCTCTATCTCAAAACTCTGCTAAAATTTCGTTCGAGCACTCCATTCTTGTTGAGGCAGAGAACTGACTTGAGCATCGGAGGGTCTTGTCGGAGCAACCCCAACTCCAGTTTAGACTTCTTTTTGCAGGTCCCGGCGGCGACCGCGGTATCCTCGACTCCAGCTTCTCCGACGCCGGCGGATTTCTGCACCAACAGTTATCATTTTATTTGAAAAATTGTTAAGGTAACTTCGAACTTTAGAAGATCGATGGAAAAAAAATCTGATCAATCTATTTACTAAAATCTCGATATCTAAGAGTTTTGAGATGATAAATAGAAGATGGATATATGATACTGTACTGATTGACTTTAGTCCAAATGAGAGTTGTTGAGAAATATGTCCTAAAGCTAATCGTTTGACGATTATACTGATGAATTGATTAATAATAATAATTATTTGACCTTTTTTATCACAAGATTATATCTTCTAATGAACTTCTATGTTGTGATGAAATTCTTAAGATTACTTTAATCGATAAAGAAAGATTTATCACATAGTCTTTAAACTGATTTGCAACCAAACGATACGCTATTATTAGGATGATAGCGATATCAAGTATAGGTCGTAGTGTACCATATGCGTTGGTTGTCCTCATAACCAAATGATATGGAGACACTGGTATAGCATGCAGGTGAGATGTAAGAGTACATCATCACCGAACGTGACCAACTGCGGAGCACTCTGCTGTCATGAGTAGCTTGCAAAGGATATGGGTACAAGTATCCCTCCGATCTGAAATTACCACGGTGACTTGCAAGTAACTCACTGTACTTTGATATTGGACTAACTAAATTTTAATTTAGTAATGGATGGTTTCTGGATATAGTCAAGTACTTATCAAGTCGATGCGTGAGTCAAAATGAAATTGATCCTTCTAAATTAGTAGGAGATATGCATCAATGCATTTCAATTTAACAAAATCTGGATCCGAATAATTCATATTGATGGATTTGAAAGGTTAAAATATAATGTGGATGATTTATCCAGGATTGACAGTTAAATCTTAGATCATCTTTGAATACTAGGATCAAAGGGATAAATTATACGGTAACCACATGTCAGCAGATTTTTGAATATTGCTTCACCATCATTCGACCTATCCAGACATCAGATCTCATTGCTAGATGGTTATATCAATTGGTTCAAAAATTTATTTCTGTACTATCAGCTTAGATTCGAACCTATAGAATCATACTCAAAAGAAGTTTCTGACTGATCGTATGGCTGATCAATGATTAAGAATTGTTCAAGGGTTTAATTGTCAATTTGATTGAAGGTTAACCTTATGTAAAAGTTACAATAAATTTATTCACAAAGTGTTAGTAAATTAATGAAAGATTAATTAACAATTAGATTGCTGATCAGCTCAATTTGATTGAGCAAAAAAGATTTGATAAAATCTAATTGAATTAGATTTAATTAGGTTTGATTCGATTAGGTTATGAGATGACCTAATTGCTAAAGAAGAATTATCCTTGATTTGATCGAGACTTTAGTTCAATCAATTTTTAATTTAATTTAGATTTGATTAAAAATTATGAATCTAATTAGATTGGGTTTCATCTATTTATTCAGACTAAACCAGATATGATTTGGTTTGGAGTCAAATAAGAAACAAAAAGTCCATAGAAGATTGGACTCTTCTCCCATGCGCCATCAAGATTGGACGCCATTCTTCATCATGCACATAAATTTTTTTGTGTGAGTTTTTCTCCATGCAAAAGAGCCTTCTGTTCTCTCTTTCTCATGTCCAAAATGGAATATTATCTGATCTTTATGATACGTTCAAATCTGATTTGAATAGGATACCATATAAGATAAAGTTTGATTTTATCTAAACCTTGCTGCCCATTTGCCTTTTATTCCTTTCTTTTGTGCGACAAATAGGGATATATGGGGTGTGAGAAATCAGTTGGAGAATTGAATTATCGTAAAAAATTAAGAGAAGGGGTGTCCCATGTTTCTTTGGGTGTGAAATTGGAAGAGGGTGCGACACATCTTGATAGAGTCCAAGATCTTTAGGACTCTTCACCCTAAACTCTTACATGCCTAAAATTAAAGGGTTATATTTTTGTTTTGTGCATGTAATTGAGAAGAGAGAGTGCTCTTCATGTTGGAAGGCTTGGGGCATGAGTTCTTGGCATGAAAAAATAGAGGAGGGTCCTCTTCTCTTTGGGTGAGCAAAAGAAAAACCTAGAAATCCTAGATTTAATCCTAAGGGTTTGGGAAGAGAGAAGAACAAGAGAGAAAGTTATTTCTTCTCCATGTTTCTTCTATCTCTTCATCTCCTCTAGAAGTCCTTCAACCTCTGAAAAGGTTTCAAAGATTTGAAGAAAGGATTCAGATAACTAATAAGAAGGTCTTCGTGCGAACTAGCATTCCCGAGAAGACCGATCAGATAGGAGCTTCGAGTAAATTTTTCATAGAGATCGGATACGTGTGCGACTGTGAGCAATCAGTAAGGATCATCTTTACCAAGTCTCTCAATAGCGGCGATCATCAACCCATGCTCAAGTATCGAGTTTTGAACTTAGATTGATGTAGATTTGATCTACTGCTTACATCAATGCATGCTGATTTATTTCTGTAATTTTTAGATTTTATATGCAACATATCATGTCATAAATCTTAGAATAGATTGATTTGATGATTAGATCATATGTATATTAGGTTAATATGATTAATCTAATTATCTTTCGCTGTATTTATTTCAAAATTTTGAAATGCATGCATGAAATCGCCTATATTTCTAACACCAAGGACCTCTACAAACAAACCTCAAAGATATCTCGATTAGAACTGAGACCTTCAAAGAGTAGCCGAGAGTAATTCAATGATGATTAAGAGATATCCCGACATAAGTTAGGACCACCATGATGATTGGATTGGTGGATCAATCCCTCGAAGATATCTCAGCTTAGGCAAAGACCTTTAAAATACTAGTTGGCAAAGCATCGATGATGGAGAGATATCCTAACATGAGTTAGGACCTTCCACGAAGCAAAAGTCTTGGAAATGATTTGATGACAAATGATTGAGGTCAAATCAATTGATGGAGGTAACTTGGTGATAGTATAGCTGAAAAACAAGTTCGGAGAAGAGCTCTGAAATCTTTTACGAATAAATTTCAGAGATATCTCAGCTTAGGCCAAGACCTCTGAATACCAAGTCAAAAGCAATCTGTTGATGAGAAGGAGATGTCCTAACCCAACTCAGAACCTCTATGAACAAATTTTGGAGATATCTCAGCTCAGGCTGCGACCTCCGAATACGAAGTCGGATGTGGTTCGACAATAAGCAGGGGATATCCTGATCCAAGTCAGAACCTCCATGAATGAATCTCAGAGATATCTCAGCTCAGGTTGAGACCTCTGAATACCAAGTTGCAAGCAATGCGACAATAGAAAAGGGAACTTAGACTCAATGTAAGGACATTACTGAGGTCATAGACAAGGCAAATTCCACTCGGATAAATTGAGGCAGGCTTTAAGTGTCCACATCAGAGGATACGAACCCAGAAGCAACCTCTGAATAAAGTGACTAGGTCCTACTCAAAGCCAAGGCCTCCTTAGACAAATATCTCAGGAATAACCCGATGACTGACTACAAGACTAGAGATCGATAAAAAACTTGGCCAAAACTTAACCAAAAATTTGGTTCGGTTGAACTAGTGCATACCGATCAATCACCAAAAATGCAAGTGCTCAGGTAAATAAATATAATTTGCTTTTCATTAATTAAAAATTTTCAAAAAGGTGCCCATGCACCAGAAAAGCAAACACCAAATTGATGAGGATCTAATCCTCATCTGAAGAGAAGGCCCCAACTTTGTCATTGCTGTTGCTGGGGAGGAGGTGCTCAAGGTCTAGTTTTGGAACCATCTGCTTTAAGTGAGCCTTGCAATCCTCGAAGCTGTGTACAAAGGTGAAAGTGGCGACATTGACCACCTCCTCTTTTATTCAATCGAAGCCTTGAAGTCATCGATGCAGCGATCTTGGACCAATGTCAGGGATCCACAAGGTGGAGCGAGAAGCCCCAACATTTCCACCAGACTAGGAGGGGCTCATCGTAAGCCCCTTAGGAGAAGTCAGACCCTGGCCCGACAGAGGGGTGTGAGCCGCCGCCAGGGTGATGGCAGGGGATTGCCTCAGCTCATTGATCCTCGTCCTCTTGGATGAGGACTCCCCATGGATGGCGGCTATTCTTTCTTTAACTACTTGCTTCACGAATCACTTTGATGGCATCATGACTGCAGAAAAGAGAAAGAACTCAAGTGAATACTATAAGAGAAAGATAGGCTAGATAGGATGGAGTCTTATCGTGTGGGCAACCTCCTCATATAGACCCAAAAAGATGTGGATGTAGCCATCCAACAGTCAGATCTCGCCATGCAGCCACTCCTAAAGTGACAAACTATGCGACTCTTCAACCCTGCGGACCACTTGCACGGGATGCCTTGGGAATTCTCACTAGCTACCTGCCACATGGTGAACCCCAATGGGCCCAAAGACAATCCCCAGAATTAATTTTTTTGAGAGCGATGTAGAACATTCCTTGATGGTTCAATAGTAACTATCTACCCTTAGTCTTCCAAGACTGAGTTAATAGTTTGGCTTGAATCGCCCATACTTTATAAATGCATCAAAATTTTTGAGGTACCAAATCTCCCCAAATCATTATGGCATGATTTACAAAGTGGCAAATTGATGGTCAAATAGGATAGTGCAACAGTCTGCTTGAAAATCAGACAGCTCAGATTTGCCTACTCAATCAGGCTCTGAGGACTCTTTGTCTTGAGGATTACTTTCTTCATCTGAAACAACTCCTTCAAACTTGAAAGTGGGGATAAGTGTCATGGGGTCATACCATCTCAGCCATGGATTTCAGAATTCACCCTAAAAATTTCGGACCGATGAGAATGGACACCATCAGATCCACTAATGAAAGTTAAGACGGAATGACCACACCTGCTCGTATGCTCACCAACCTTTGGGTCAAACCCTAGCCGACCCCGAGTTGGGATTCTTTCGACCTTCGGATTGACATCTCATCATCAGCGGGAATGAAGCCCACGACCAATACCGACCTTTGGATCAGGATTCCATCGATCACTAAAGATAAAATCCTACAGTCCATCTAACACGGATCTGATCAGAACAGTATCTCGACCATGGGCTGGCGCCAATCTACCAACTCATTAGGCCACGTGGATAATCTATTGGAATCTCCTAACAAACTCTCAGAATGTGGCCATGTGGGCATAACAAATACTTATGACTAAACACCTACAGGCTTAGGTCTGATGGCCTACGGCCTAAGCATAACAACTTTAACTTCTCTCTATATAAGAAGGTAATAAAGAGACCCTCAAAGAAGCTATGGTAAGCCAACCCAAGTTACTGCTAGCTCCCATACTCTCTCTCTATCTGTGCTCAAGCTCTGGCTGGCTTAATTATTGGAGAGTCCCCCATCGGAGGCCCAACCTTCGATGCGAGTGGACTTTTTTTGTAGGTTCGTCCTGATATCCCGATGTTCGGACCTCTCTTTCTTTCGACCACATCAGCATCCTCGGAGCCTTGATGCAACAGTTAAAATCATTGAATTTAGTTATTCCATCATAATTTTGATGAATAGGAAGGATTTTAAGGTCAAATTAAAAAGCATTGACAAATACTTGTATTTAGCAATGAAGATCCATTGTCACCTAGTTCAGTTTGTTTGACTTACAATTTGAAGATACAATCATTGACCATGTATTTGAAAATGTTATAGTAAATTTACAAGGTATCTTATCCAAGATTTAAGATGTTGATAGGATTTTGATTCATTTACAAGATAACACTTCCAAGATTGAAGACAACTGATGTGCTCATAAATGGGATATTCTAGACCAACTTGTTATATAAAGTGAGGTGGGAAGGATAGTTGCTGAGACTTAGGGGTGCAAATAAGCCAAGCCACTCATGAACTACTCAAGCTCGACTTGAACCTAAGTTTGACTTAACTTGGCTACTATCAAGCTTGAATAGCTCAAGTAGCAAGATACTCGATTTGAAAACTTGTGAGCCAACGAGTTTATATCTATTTTTGATAATATTAGTTTTCTTTGCAATATATATATATATACACATTATTAGTAGGTTAAGGCTCGAATTTGAGCTTTAATCCGAGCTTGAATATGGCTTAGCTGATTTTCGAGTTGAGCCAAGTTGATCTTGATATTTTATTTTTAATCAAGTCGAGCTCGAGCTTGAGATATTTAGGCTCGATAGATCTCCAGTCGAATTTCAAGTCTGAGTATTTTGAATCAAGTCAAATTGGAACTTCTAGCTACTCGACTTGGCTTGGTTTAATTACACCTCTAGTTAAGACAAGCTAGATTTGGTCTCTTTTCGTGCTCAAAGATGCAATCAATTATAAGTCTGCCAAAGTTGCCAAAGGTATCCACATGCAACTTCAAGGTGACAAGAACTTGAAAATTGTTCCTTCTGACGTCCATGATACAGTCCTACACTAAATTTCATTTGTTAGTACATAGTCTCTATATACAGAATGAAGCAATGAAAAGGGACCTACTACTCGCTATACACGTTGGTTCCTCCATCAACTACATCTGGACAGATCAGATTATTGGGGGTATTGGGTGTTTTGCAAAGCTGGCCAAAATCATTTTGCTCCTCCCAAACTTGCATGCTCAAGGGCTAGGTGAAGTCCAACTGAAGCACACAACCACCATTAATGCTTAATTCATGGAAATTTTAGACATAGGCTTGAATCTTCACTTCCTCTAGACTCATGACCTTGCGTTCAATTCCACACGCTCATATTTCTTCTTCAAAGACATGTTCCTGCACATGTTACTTCTTGAACCAAATTTTGGCTCATAGAAATAATTGTCATGATGCCTGGAAATTTCTGAAAATACTTATGACCTTTTCATTGCTGAGTTATTCTATTTAATAAAACATGGATGGCAGTTATTTATGCTCTTCCTCATCACTAGAGAAATTTCCTGGAAGGTCATAAAACAGTTGATGAAAGCAACCATATTTCTTCTTTGAGTAAAAGTAAGCATAAAATATTTCCGGTATATGCTAGTGAACAGGGTCAGATAGGGTATGGCCCCCGGAGTTTTTTTACTCTCTGAGATGTTGAAGTCTTGGTTATTTAAGGCAAAAATCAGAGTCAAATCAGGGCTGAATTAAAACTTGATGACCCACACAAATTTGATGGATAAGTTGCATCAACATGCAATCTACGGTGCACTTATGGATGGCTGCCATCAAAAGATAGATAGCAAGCAAACAATGTATGTAAAGATATAGGTTATACGATATATATATGGCTTGTGTTATTTGATAACCGTCCATCTTCTTATAGTGGTCATCCATGAATATACCATATTCTGTTGTGCCACGCACAGAAAAATCCTTGTTCTTTCTTAAAATTAAGATTGTTTAACACTATCGTCGGTCATGATATTAATTTAAGCACAGAGCACAAGTGGGCAGATGGAATGCACGTCAACAGTAAAGAATGTCCATAAAGAAGAAAAGGATAGCGCAATACTTTTGTTCAAAAAGGGATGCCGCAATGCTTTTGTTCAGAAAGGGATACCGCAATACTCCAAGTTGGTCTAGTGGAAGTGGCCACGATAATAGAAAACGAAGTCCACTTGCTCATGACCTTAAAAGATTCCAAAACTACGTGGTAAAGGATGCCAACAACCATGTGAGAAACCAAAAAAAACACCAATCATGATCTAGTAGAATGGTATTCCCATTTTCTAGTCCCAAACAAAATCTTTCGATAAACCAAACAACAAAATATGCAACTGAATGGTTCAATAGACCCTGCTGTGCTGATAGTCTTCTCTGGTTTTCTTTGATGTTTCACTTCTTCTTCTGCAGGCGAATCTAGCTGTTCTTTTGCGATCTCCATTAGCCGCTTCTTCAACTATTGTTTTTTACTTGTTTGGCTTTAAACTTTGCAGTTATTTTCATATTTTCTTTGCTTCAATTTAGGCTGATTTCTGAAGCTTTTTATCCTGGGTATTCTAATCTAGCCTCCTTTCCATAAAAAAGGCAATCTAAAATATTACAAGCATGAGACTTTCTTAACTTTCCTGAAGAAAGATCACATGCATTAGAATTATTTCGCTTATTATTTTTCTCTGCCGATCATGGGAGCATACAAGAAAAAAATTTCTCAAAGAAAAGGAAAAAAAAAAGAAAGAAAGGAGGTAGGCAGAATTCATCATCAATAACATTTACCGGCCAGTATTGATATATGCATGGATTTAACACATCATCCGCCACAACCACCTCCACAGGCGCCACAGCCGCCACAACCACCTCCACAGCCACCGCCATCTGCACCGCCATCTCCACCACCACCGCTGCTCTTGGCATTAGGGTTCCGGCTGTCACTCCCATAATAGACAACGTTGTTGCTTCCACTGTCAGCCCTGTCAGGATGCTGGCCGCAGGCAACGATGACCATCGATATGACTGAAAGGGATGCAACGATCATGCAAAATAAGAAGACGAGCGCTGATATCTGGGGCTCCGACTCATCGCCAGAGCCGTGGTCGCTAAGGAGAGCACCGAAGATTCTGGCCATCGGAGCATCTAATGCCCCTCAACTATTGCTTAAGAATTTGAACAAGTTGATAGAGTAGGCTGTAGAAACGCTAAAATCTTCTTTCTAATTAAGTTGCCCTCATATGCGCAGGACTTTCCCTTCCCATTCCTGCAGAAAGTAACAAGAAGATCAGGCTACAGTTTTCAGAAATTCCATGTAGTTATCCTTGTTGATAGCGTTTGTTGACCAGTAGCTCATAATTTGATTTGGTAATGGGAATGGGATGCCGAAATCAAAGATCAGTCTGGTTCTCTTTATACCCTGAACTAGTTGGTGCTTGGCCCCTGGGCTTGGGTTTTAGGAGCTTGATCTCTGTGTATATCCGCCTACCGCCTACGTGGTTTGCACTGGTTATCCTTTCTAAGCTATCTTCTATGGGCAATTGTCCCTAGATTTTATTATTGTTGTTGTTGTTGGCCCTTGGGGCTTCGGCTTTTAGGAGCTTGATCTCTGTATATATCCGCCTACCGCCTACATGGTTTGCACTTGTGATCCGTTTCTAAGCTATCTTCTATGAAGAATTGTTACTAGATTGTTGTTGTTGTTGTTATTATTGTTGTTGTTGTAGAAGATTTGAAACAAGGAGATAGGCAGTTCTTCAGATATAATGACTAAATCCTTAAAATTTGACGGAGTCTGGATTTGAAACTATTTTTTTTTCAGTAAAATAATGAAAAGATATTTGCTAGATTGACATATGGGGACCTTGAAGGATAAGTTCCTTTGGGGTTCTGGAAGGCCAACCAATTTGAATTTTACTGGCATGTTTAGTGTTTGCTTCTGTTGTGAGAACAGAAGATGATGTTAAAAGCTAAAATTTCTTTCAGAAAAAAAAAAAGCTAGACTTTCTAGCCTTTCCTGAACATACTTTTCTATTATTTTAGTATTTTTAGATAATATTATCAAATATTTGTTTTACAGAATACTTTTTAAAAAAGTTACATTGTTTTTAAGCAGTATCAAGACCCAGCTGCAAGTAAATGTCAATGGGAACTAAACCACGTTTTCCCGATTACACATCAGGCCACGTTTGATGGAATAATAAGTAGTAACGGGAAACTCTAGTAGGGATCCAAAGTTGTTAACAAGCTGTAGTGAATCTAGTGATACAAGCAGCAGCACTGGGATTCAATACTTAAATAATAAATAGATTAATCTTTCTACATGTGGCTTTAGCGAACCTCGAAGGTTCAGACCCCTTCTTATGAAAGCTTCCATCACGTGCACCATCTTGAGGACTTGACATCAGATTACAAAACCATCCGCTAAGGCATTTCTACAATCATGTAGTGCCCTATCCTCATTCTCGTCTTTAGTGGAACAGCACGGACAGTTGGACAAAGCTTTTATGCATGAATCCAGTCCAAGCTTTTCATAAGCGTCAACAAGCAGTGAGTAGAAAATATTTTTTCTTTCTTTATTTTGAGGAAGAGTCATGTTGATCACATTTCTAGAAAAAAATAAAAATAAAAATAAAAATAAAAGAGAAGCGAGTCATGTTAGTAAAGTCAGGATCAATGGGACCATCCTATCACACACGTACCTACCAAGTCCGGCCTTTTTCTCAGATGTAAGTGAATCAGGGCAAATCTATGTACGGGGTGGAGAGCGCGCAATCGGGAATCAAATCGGTGAAATACAAGAGTCGCGTGGTGTGTACATCGTGGGATTTGCACGGTCCAATTCCACGCATGCTAGAAATAGATTTTTTTTTTTTCCCCGCATGGCCCTTGTCAATCACGGTTGGCAGACAATATATCACACTGACTTGCTGGATGTGGTATCACCTAATTTAGTTTGAATAATATCATTTTGTTCTAAGACTGCAAATGATTGGGCTGACCTTTAACCTGTCCCAGTGCTGATTTGCTTAAATCCAACTTATCCAATATTTGAAGACCCATGGGATAGGTCAGGCTTAAACATCGGATCCAATCTAAATCTTAGATGGGGTCTAGGTCTCATATTTTCAACCCAACTAGATCAGAGCTCATCCATGTCTAGTTTGGGTCCATAAAAATGTATCCGATCCGATTCAACCCGAACATAAACCCACCAAACCCAAAAGTTTGAATCATATAAATATGCTCCTTTACTTAAATATCTTTTCTAATTCATTCAATAAATTCTCATTTAGATTAGTTTTCTTTTTCATCTCAAAAACTACATCTTCTCTCATCTATTTTTTTTAATTATTTTAATATTCATATTTCATAATCAGTTTTGATGGATCCTAATTTCTAATGCTTGCAGGATCTGCTGTCTCAACTGCAAGTTGCTTAACTTGAGTTGTTATCCCCTCTCAGACCTCCAAAAATTGCTAATACATCGGTATAAAAGCTTACCTGCCACGGTTCTTTCGTAGTTGAGTCTTACCATAAAATTATCAGTAGTGGTGGTTTTCTTTGTCCTTTCACTGAAGTCTTCTTTTTGAGTGGAAAAGGAGGAAGCAGAGAGCGTCCCCTTATTTATTAAAGAATAGTTACAGAAGAATTACAAATTTTGGGATGTACAATGACCGTTCAGAAACAAACTGAAGGCCCATTTCCCATCCTGACCCCCAAGTTCAAAATCACCGATCATTGGTTTAACAGAGTAAAGGAGTAGGAAGAGGACAAGGCCATTGTGGGGTGCAAGAGATTCCATTGTTATCCACAGGCTGTGATGACTTGCTTCAAACCTGACAGAACAGAGAACAGAGACAGCACTAGTTCTAAAGGATTGCGGAGTGGTCCAAAGAACAGCGTAGATTGACTTCTTCTTGTTCGAAAAGAGCCTTGCATTTCTCTGTCTCCAAACCTCCCAGAAGATCGCCGCAAACATCTAATCTCCACCCCTGCCTTCCAGTTTAAACTTGTTCTTCCTTCTCCATGTGGTCCAAAGGTAAGGAAGGTGGAAGGCCGCCCCATTAATTTCAACTGCAGCTTTAGGGTAGTTCACACACTCTGAGCAAATGAGCATATGAGGAAGAGGTGGTTGACCGACTCCATGTTAGAACCACATATAAGACACAACCTGAGCTAACATTCCAACCTTTCTTGGCGAGAACTTCCCCTGTATGCAACTTGTTCCTAGTTGCCAACCAAAGAAAATCTTCACTTTTTGGATGCTCGTATTTTCCCAAGGATATTCGAGAATGGACATCCGAGCACCCCAAATTAAGGAACTTATAAAAGAATCAACCGCGAGCAATCCGATCACATCAACTTCCAAACCAGCACATTTACGATATTAGAAGGTGCAACTAGAGCAAGTAGGTTAAGGATTCCAATCGCCTCACCCATAAGAAAGTCAAAGATCTCCACAATCAAATGCACCAAGAGAGGCCCCTCCAGCTCCAAAATAAAGACAACGGCGAGTTTGGTTTTAAGATCCGTGCATAGAGATCCTCGAACTGGGAGAAAGGGGAATCTCATCAATCCAGACATCCTCTCAAAACTGAATGGACAACCCATTCCCTACCTTGAAAGCCATGCAACTCCAAAACCGAAGGTTTAAAAACTGATATCCTTTCAACTAGGGGACATGCCTTTGGTACTTTTCCTCGACCTCATGCCAAATCTCCTCCTTGAGTAATAGGCACATGCTATCTGCCACCATTAAGGATTTGTTACCTTTTAAGAAATTTCCAAGCCTATTTAGCCAACAGTTCATAATTCATCAGCAAGATTCTTCACACTCAATCCGCCCTGCTCTTTGGACTTACTGATAGTGTCTTAATTTATCAAAAAATGGAACCCACTTATTTTGTTGGTACCTTTCCAAAGAAATGCCCTTCTTATCATATCTAATCTTTTATGACTTGGCAAGGTAGTTTGAACATACACATGTAAGAGGGAAGAGTGGTGAGCACAAAGTTTAACATAGACAACCTCCCTCCCCGTGAAAGAAATCTCCCTTTCCAAGCCACTTGTCTCCAACTCATCTTTTGGATTAAAGCATCCAGATTTGCTTTAGCAATTTTTTGTAGTGTAATGATAAGCCCAAATACAAGAAGGGTGATAAACCCTCCTTGCAATTCATCCAAGATGCAAGAAATGCCGGCTCACCCTCATCAATGTTCGAACAAATGATCAAACTCTTGTAAAATAAATTTTCGATCCTCATGCCCTTCAAGCACACTATCTTGCTTGCCGGATAGAGCAAGAGTGTATTGTTAGCAAACTATAAGCTCAACATGTCATAAATTCCTTTTGATGTCCAATTCTTTCAATCAATCCTAAGTGTCCAACACGCTGATCAATGCATTAATATGATATAAAAGTATTAGAATCTATGCTATTTAATCTCTATTATTTAGTATTGATGCTTCTTACTTTTTTTTCAGGAATTGTTAATCATAAGGAATTATTCACAAATCAGATAGTAAGGTTTTTAACGAATACATGCTATTGGCCCGTCATCTATATTTCATAGTCACCAAGCCCAAGTTAAAGCCCAAGCTAGCCCGTCTCTATCGATAAATTTTCAACCAATATAAATGCATGATCTAGACCAGAAGAAAGCAATCGCACAAACCATGGGCACACAACCCAGAGGAAAGCAAGCTATGGCTTACAGGGGTGCGCGGTCCACGTACACAGCACCCATGTGTGAGCTTTATGCATGGGCATGCGGTGCATAGAAGAAAGCATGCTTCTTGCAACGCAGGCATGACACCATACGTGCGGTGCAGTTTAAATGCGCCTGGGATGTGAACGATGGGCTCAAGGGTTTTAAAAAGAAGGAGTGGCTAGTGTTTATAAAGAAAGGCTAGGGTTTTGGGGTGCCACAGTCAAAGAAGGAAGAATGAGAGGCATGAAAGACTCCAAGTCTTGGGCGGCTAGGGTTTAGGAGGTCTTTAGAACTATAAAAAGGGGAGTAGGGTGGCCCAAGGAAGTGAAAGAGAAACTTTGTAGAGAAAGAGAGAGGAAGAGAGGGAGGTTGTTGGTTTAGAATTTGGGAGAGAATTTTGGTGGTATAAGAAGATTCTGCTTCTTCTTCTTCTTTAAGTTTTTCTCCAAAAATCAAAGAAGATGGAGTTTTGATGGCAAGCAAGATCCAACCCATAAGCAGCTAAACTCTTCATCCTCGAGGGAGTAGATGAACTTTTTAAGATCATATTTATATTTAATTCTTGAATCTTATTGTGTATTTTCTTTCTTATGCAATCAACTGCTTAAATATTATAAGATATCTTTCTTTCAAATCTTATTGAATATTTTATAAATATAAATATTTTTATAATTTATTAATATATTTAAATAGTATTTTTTATTTATGGTAGTTATTTTGAATAATTTATGACTATATAGAGACGAATCATGATCTGTAGATACGATTCATGCTCAGCAAGATAAACTATGTTGAGTACTAAACTGTGAATTTATTTCTTGATCATCACTAAGGCTTGTAGTTTTTAGTGATCTTGATTGCTTTAATTAAATACTGATCTATGATTAATGATGGATTTAAAAATTCGAAGGTATTTCTTCTATTGATTTTCTAAACTTTATTTCTATCAACTTATTTCTTTATCTTTTTAACTCTAAATTTTATTCCTTTACCATATTTTTAATTTGAATACAACTTAGCCCATTGATCCCTGAGGATTTGATACCTGATCTCATATTATTTTATATAATAGTTGAGTCAGATTAAACTTTTATCTTTGGTGCTTACGACAACATCAAAATTTTGGCCCCATTACTGGGGATCATTAGCACGATTGTTTTAATATAAAAAAATATCCTAATATATATAGTGATATTAAAATATATAAAAAATATTTATTTGAACATCTTGTTTGTTGCATATTTTTTTCGAATCAATCTTAAGAGCACAAACACTAACACAAAATAAGGTAGGGATTTCATCACCCTTCCTTGGCCCACAAATAAGTTTCTTTCATTTTACATCAACTTAATCCTAAATAAATTTATTAGATGCTAGCCCCTAAGAAATTCAAGCTTATTAGGATGAGAACCTGAAAGTTGGATTGGATTTGAAATTGATCAATCGATTGGTGTCTAAGAAAAGTAGTTCAGGGATATATAACTTTGAAGAGTGGTGGTTATTTAATTAGGACCATTGCGAAAGCACGAGGAGCATCCTACCAATCTTACATTTATCTGAACAATTTGGTTGATTAACTTTGAACTTGGAGGGCTTGAAGGTAAACTTGAAATAGTTAGGAGCTATCTAGATTTAGGTTAAATCTTAGTTAGAGTTTATCTTTCGTGTGAAACTTATTTATAATTAAAATAAAAAATAAAAAAATGATACTTCTGATCTAAGACTCTTGGTTGCATGTTTGATCGTCAATCTTTACAATCAGAACTGTAGCTATTAGATGAAGAAATTGAAAAGACTATCAGAACTATCCATTCTAGAAACATGGCTGCATGCGGTAAAGTGAATCCTCGTCATCAATTGAAGGAGTATTTTACTCCATCCTCATACACATATTCTTCTTGTATTCAGGTGCCTCCTGTAGAGGCCTCCCAATATGAGATTATGTCTAGTGTCATTCAAATACTGCCTTCTTCCTATAAACTTAGTAATGAGGACCCATACAAACATCTAGATGAATTTTTTAAGATATACTCCACTGTTAAAATCCAAATTTTTTTGATTATGCTCTTAGGTAGAAATTATTTTTCTTTTCACTTAAGGATAAGGCCAAATATTAGCTAAATTCATTAGACTCAGTGACCATTTCAACTTGGGACCAACTCCAAAGAGAATTTCTCAAGAAATACTTTTCAATTGAAAAAATCAATCAAATTAGGAAAGCCATTACTAGTTTTTCTCAAATGGATGGAGAACTGTTCTATGAAATATGGAAGAGACTTAAGGATCTTATTCGTAAATGCTCAAACCATGCTGTCCCTAAATAGCAATTGATTTAGTATTTCTATGATGGATTATCAAGAAACACCGACAAATGATCGATGCCTCATGCGGATGGATATTTATGCTAAAGAGTGAGGATGAGACATGACAGTTATTTGAAATTCTTAGTGAAAATTTTTTGCACCACATGTCTGTCTTTGTATAGATAAATCTATGTTTGCCCAAAAGAGAGGTGGAATCTATGAAGTTAGAAATTTCATAGATATATACAGTAAAATAGATAAGTTGTCCCGAAAACTAGATCGTTTACTAAATGTCGGACACTCTTTTGCTCCATTCTTTCCTACTCAAGATGTTTGTGCTTTATGTTCGAGTCACACCCACTTTAGAAGTAAATGCCCAGCCATATTCTAATTTTTGAGTTTGTACAAAAGTAAGTTCAGCAAGCCTAAATCCAAACTATGTATAGATCAGAAAATAACCTCTTTCTAATACTTATAATTCAGGCTAGAGAAACCATCCAAATTTTCATGAAACTACAATCAGTGGATAATCCAACTATGCAAAGATCAAGTCATTCGGATGGGACCTATAGGCATATGTCCTACCCATAGTTTAAATGTTCCTTAACCCACTCTAATTATCCATAATTCAGCTTTTGAAGAAAAGATTTTATAAGCATTGAAGGGCTAGAAATAACACTCAGATCCTTCACTCCCATATACAATCCATAGCCAAGCTAGAGACCCAAATTGGCTAGCTAGCTATTGCATTCAGTAGAAGAGAAGGAGGAAAGTTGTTAAGTCAGTCTGAGAGTAATATGAAGAAGCAATATATGGCTGAGAGTTCCAATACCCCTGAAACTTTTTTAGAATATGCCAAATCTATTATGACTCTCAAGAATAGAAAGGTCATAGAGCAACCTAGCAAAACTAAGGACACCAAAAATGAAGCTTTGACTAAATCAGAATTGCTCAAAGATAAGGAAGATCTAAAATTGAGGGATAAACGAATTCCACTAGCACTTCTTCATCTGCCTAAGGTCTCATTTTCAAGTGCTCTAGAATCCCCTATTCCTTTTAATAAGAAGGGAGGAAAGATATATAAAATGTTAAAATTGTTCAAACAAGTTTAGATTAATCTCTCCCTTTTGGATGCCATCAAACATGTCTCAGCTTATGTTAAATTCTTGAAAGATTTATGCACGCAAAAATGTAAATCTAGATCATAAATTCTAAAAAAAATATCTCACCAATAAGCTAGTTCAGTTTCTAGCACACTACCCTCCTAAACTTAAAGACCCAGATGCCCCTATCATTTTCTATATTATAGGGGACCTTCATATTGAAAAATATTCTAGACTTGGGGCAAGTATTAATCTTCTTCCTAGCTCAGTATATGAACTTTTTAGATTTGGCGAGATGAAATCCATCTTTGTTACTTTACAACTAGCTGATAGATCTATTAGGATACCATATGGGATGATTGAAGATGTTCTAGTCAAGGATAAATTTTACTTTCGGTTGATTTTCTTATCCGTGACATAAAACTTGGTAGCAACCCTAAACGAATTCCCATCATTTTAGGCTGATTCTTCCTAGCTGCAGCCAATGCATGTATCAATTGTAGGATAGGAGTCATGGATGTCTTTTTGAAATAAGAAGTTGAGGTTGAATGTGTTCAATGCTTTTCAAAACCACAAACTGATAGTTGTTTTGAAGTGGATATACTTAAGGATATCATGGAGGAAGCTAATCTCACAATTCTTTCTCAGGACCCCTTTCACACCTACCTATCTCATTTCAGGGTGGATGACTTTAATGTAGATGGATACGTCGAAGAAGTGAATGCCTTATTAGATACGCTCTACTCCAAAACTATCCCGCCATGGACTATAAAATATGAGCCATTGCCCCCTATATCTAGCACTTCGATAGTTCCCTCATTAGAATCACCACCTACCCTAGAACTGAAGCCACTTCCTATCACACTCAAATATGTGTTCTTAGGACTCAATAATATCCTTTCGGTGATTATTGCATCGATTTAACCTCTGATCAGGAAGCTCAACTTATAGGTATTCTAAAAGAACATAAAGAAGCTATTGGATGGAGTATTATCGATTTGAAAGGCAATGACCCTCCATCTGCATGCATCATATTAATTGTAAGGCATATACCAAACCATATAGGGACATGCAAAGGAGGCCGAACCCAAATATACAGAAAGTTTTTAAGAAAGAGTTGGTTAAGTGGCTAGATGCAGAAATCTTCTACCCAATATCAGACAATAAATGGGTCGGTCCCACCTAAATAGTACCTAAGAAATCAGGTATTAGTGTTATAAAAAATAAAGAAGGTGAACTGCCCCCTACTCGCATAGCATCGGGTTGGCAAGCGTGCATGGATTATAGAAAACTTAACACCGTTACTAGAAAAAATCATTTCTCATTACCATTCATTGACCAAGTCTTAAAACGGTTAGTGGGTCAAAGCTTCTTTTGATTCCTGAATGGTTATTCAAGATATAACCAAGTACCTATTTCTCAGATGATTAAGAGAAAACCATCTTCGTTTGCCCCTATGGCACTTTCATTTTTCAATGCATGCCTTTTGGACTTTGTAATACACCAGCTACATTTTAGTAGTGCATTCTGTCTATCTTTACTGATATGGTGAATAAATTTTTTGAGATTTTTATGAATGATTTTCTATATTTGGTACTTCTTTTGAGGACTGTCTCTAAAATCTTTCTAAAGTGCTAGAATATTGCATGGAGACAAATCTGATCTTAAGTTGAAAAAGAGTCATTTTATAGTTCAGAAAAGGATTGTGCTCGAACACATCGTATCTGAGAGGGGGATTAAGGTAGATAAGGTCAAAATTGAGGTAATTTCAAAACTCCCACCTCCAACCTCGATCTGACAAACACATCCTTTCTTAGTCATGCCTGATCTATAGATGATTTATCAAAGACTTTAGTAAAATTTCTAGATCCTTGTGCAACTTGCTTGCTAAAGATACTTCATTTATCTTTGATGATGATTGTTTCAAAGCCTTCTACAAACTTCATGCTATTCGGACAACAGCACCGATTATTATGCCTCCTGATTGGTCCCTTTCTTTTGAAATCATATGTAATGCATCTGATGTTGCAATAGTTGCAATCTTAGGACAAAGAGAAAATAAGAAATCACATACAATATATTATGCTAATAAAACTCTTTCTGATGCCTACCTCAATTATACTATCACTAAAAAAAGTTACTAACAGTAGTATTTGCCTTAGATAAATTCCCATCATATCTTTTAGGATCCAAGGTTCTGGTATATTCTGATTATGCTACTTTAAGGCATTTGCTTTCCAAGAAAGATACCAAACCTTGATTAATTAGATGGATCCTTCTTCTACAAGAATTTGATTTGAAAATCTGAGACAAGAAGGTTCTGAAAATGTGATAGCAGATCATATCTCTAGAATCTTAGTCGAACGCATGCAAGGCATTGATATAGTCAAAGAAAGATTCTAGGACGAACAACTCTTTGCACTCAATTATCCTCCTTGGTTTGGCCATATTATTAATTACTTGGCTATATGACAGATTCCTTCTTATTGGTCAAAGCAGGAGAAGGATCGATTTTTTTTTCATAAGTCAAGTACTATTTTGGAAGGAACCTGAGTTGTTTAAGTATTATCCTAACCAGATAATTCATCGGTGTGTCCCTGAGAGTGAATTTCAGAGCATTCTCACCTTCTATCACTCTCTTGCATGTGAGGGATATTTTAATAGAAGAAAATTATAGCAAAAGTGTTGCAAAATAAATTTTACTAGCCAACACTCTTTAAAGATGCACACAAATTTGACCGTAATTGCCTAAGGTGTCAACTAATAGGAAATATATCTAGGAAGGATATAATGCCACTTATCCCTATCCTAATTGTCGAGATTTTTGATGTTTGGGGGATTGACTTCATGGGATCCTTTCCACCCTTATACAGGTTTGAGTATATTCTGGTGGCTGTAGATTATGTATCTAAATGGATGGAGGCTATAGCCACAGGGATCAATGATCATAAGGTTGTGATCAAATTCATTCAGAATAATATTTTCAGTCGTTTCGACTTTCTAAGGATTGTCATTAGTGATGGGTGTGCTCACTTCATGAATCGATACTTTGAAGCATTAATGAGAAAATATTGTATCATGCACAAAGTAGCCACTCCTTATCATCCCCAAACCAGTGGTCAGGTAAAAGTATCCAATAGAAAAATTAAGAGCATTCTAGAGATAACGGTTAGGCTCAACAAGAAAGACTGGTCCTTTAGATTAGATGATGTATTATAGGCCTACCATACTGCATTCAAGACCCTATTAGCATGTCTCCTTATCAATTAGTTTTGGAAAGGTGATCATGTGTTGTAAGCAATCCAAGATAAAATAAACTCTGTTCAACTATTGAGTAGAATAGTATGAGTCGGGTGTCGAGTCCATAGTAATCAAAAAGTTAAGTTGGTTCAACAAAACAAAAATTAAGAAAAGTAGAGAAACTTTTATGAAAAGTTTGTATCTTGGAAGATATTGATGATTAAAGAATTAGTTAATTAAGAAATAAAATTAAAGCAAGGTGTATGATAGTGAGAATCTTGGGCTTTTAATTTCATCTTTAATTACAATCTTGATTTTTTCTTTTGAAGCAATCACAATAATTAATTATGATGTTTATGATCAGATTTGATCATAATTTATCTCACTCGAGTATGGATCGTATCTCTCGATCACAGTCCATCTCTCTAAAGATAAGTTATTCAAACTTGAATCATAAAAAAAATCTTAAAATAAATAGATAAAGAAATCTATGAGTGAATTCTTAAGATAGCTTATTTCACTTGAGCATGGATTGTATCTTTCGATCACAATATGTTTCTATGAATGCATAAGCTATTCAAAGATTAACTACATAAGTATGAAGTATTAGAACGTAAAAGCAAACATAATATTCATTAATTAAAGCTCAAAGGAAAAAGCTTACAAGTTTTAAATCTAACCGCATCAAATATAAATAAAAAAAATACTCAAGATAAAATATAAGACTGTAATTTAAAGATTTGTTCTACTCCATCGAAGACTTGTGTCTCTAGTCATACATTATATTGATTCTGCTCACCAATGCTCCCTTCATCCTCCTTCTCGCTGGGACTCTGAAATAGAGGCAATGAACAGGTGGAAGAAGGATTGGAGATTGGATGATTTCTAGATTGAGATGTTGGAACTTATTTATAGATGCTAGGAGGCATGAACTTTAATTGGTTAGGCAATGTGGGATTAATGGAAGCAAGGATGGATGGTTAGGATTTGTGAAGTGGATATATGAGGGCTCTTAAACAATAGAGGGTTGAGATCTATTATGGGGATAAAGGAGCGCTAGATTTGGGTGTGAATTAAGAAGAGAGAGCGCATGAGATTGGTTGGTGATGTGCAAATTTTAAAATTTATAAAAAAAACCGCAAGCGCACGGTGTGCAAAGTAGCACGACCAGCGAGTACGGGTTGATCCCACAGAGATTTGATTTAAAAATGATTTTCAAATATTTGTTCAAGCGAGCTCTAATGAAAATTGAAAATCGAAAGTTGTTTGCTAAAGACAATAAGACTAAGGATCTAGGGTTCTTGAATCCACTAGATCTAGATTT
>KE504683.1:715340-733539 GCA_000441515.1 Elaeis oleifera | reverse complement strand
TGTGCCAGTCAAAAATCTCGCGTGCCGTTCAGCCCTTTTAGCCATGAGTCGACTCATGGGGTCGACTCAAAAAAGTAATCTGATTTTCTTACAAAATATACTTCTAAAAATATTGAGATTGCCTCCAATGGATTACACATCTCTTGTACTTGCTCTTGAGGCTTCCAAATCCGATCTTGATAAAATTATGATTTTATCTCTGAAATACAATAAGTCTATTTCAAGCCAAATTCATTAGTAACCCCCTCAAATACTTTGTAATCATCAAAATCAATTCAAGGAGCAACACCAAGGAGTTGCAGCAGCAAGTTGCGGATCTTTTGGAGAAAGATTATGTGAGGGAGTCTATGAGCCCATGTTCAGTACCAGCTCTATTGGTATCGAAGAAGGATGGATCTATGCGGATGTACGTAGATAGTAGGGCGATAAACAAGATCACAATAAAATATCACTATCCAATCCCGTGACTGGACGATATGCTTGATGAGTTACATGGAGCTAAAGTCTTCTCAAAAATATATCTTAGGAGCGGATACCATCAGATTCGCATGAAGGTGATGAATGGAAGATTGCATTCAAGATCAAGTTCGGATTGTACGAGTGGACGGTCATGCCATTTGGCTTGTCCAACGTGCCTAGCACATTCATAAGATTGATGAATCATGTGCTGCGTAAGTTTATTAGTGATTTGTAGTTGTGTATTTGATGATATTCTGATTTTTAGCAAGAATCAGGAAGAGCATATGGAGCACCTCAGGGGTGTTTTGACGTTCTGCGACAAGAGAAGCTATATGGCAACCTCAAAAAGTATCATTTTTGTCAGGATCACATAGTCTTTCTTGGCTATGTTGTGTCACAACATGGAGTGGAAGTTAATGAGGAAAAGGTGAAAGCGATCAAAGAGTGGCCTATTCCTACCAATATATCTGAAGTGAGGAGTTTTCATGGCCTAGCATTCTTTTATCGGAGGTTTGTGAGGAACTTCAGTACTATTCTTGCTCCTATCACTGAATGCATCAAGAAAGGAGGAGAATTCAAATGGACTGAAGCAGCCCAAAGGAGCTTCGAGTTGATCAAGGAGAAGTTGAGTTCAGCATTTATTCTAGCTCTACCCGACTTTTTCAAGACTTTTGAGGTAGAATGTGATGCCTTCGGTGTGGGCATTGGAGCTGTTCTGATGCAAGTAGGGCGTCCCATAGCATATTTCAGTGAGAAGCTGAATGGTGCAAGCTTGAGCTACTCTGTCTACGACAAGGAGTTCTATGCTCTGATTCGGATTTTGGAGACTTGGCAATATTATTTATTGCCAAAAGAGTTCATCATCCATATTGATTATGAGTCTTTGAAGTACTTGAAAGGATAAAGCAAGTTGAATCGTAGACATGCCAAGTGGATGGAATTCTTGGAAACCTTTCTTTATGTGATCAAATATAAAAAAGGGAATGTCAATATCATGGCTGATGCACTTTCCAAGAGGTATGCTTTGATTTCATTGCTTAATGCTAAACTAATGGGATTTGAATTGATTATAGATCGATACAAAGATGATTCAAATTTTGTAAATATTTATGAAGAGTATGAGAAAGGAGCTATAAATGGCTATTCCAGGCATGACAGATACTTGTTTAAGTTAGGTCGGCTGTGCATTCCTAACAGTTCCATTCGAGAGCTTTTGGTGAGAAAAGCTCATGGTGGTGGATTGGCAGGCCATTTTAGAGAGAAGAAAATATTGAAGATGGTGAAAGAGCATTTTTATTGGCTAGCTATGATTCGTGATGTGCATTACGTCATTGAGAGGTGCGTCACCTGTAAGAAGGCGAAAAGCAAAGAGACTTCATAAGGGTTGTATATGCCGCTACCTGTACCAGATCAATCATGGGTAGTTTGAGTATGGATTTTGTGCTTGGGCTGCCAAGAACACAAAGGGGGAAGGATTCGGTTCTGATGGTTATGGATCGATTCTCAAAAATATCTCATTTCGTGCTATGCCACAGAACCGATGATGCTTCACATATTGCAGAATTATTTTTCAAAGAGATAGTACGTCTACATGGTGTACCAAAGAGCATTGTGTCTGATCGAAATATCAAGTTCTTGAGTTACTTTTGGAAAACCTTGTGGAAGAAGCTTGGTACTAGATTGCTCTTCAGCACGACTTGCCACCCGCAAATCGATGGTTAGACCGAAGTGGTAAATCGTACCCTCTCTTCTTTGCTTCGCACTGTTGTTAACAAGAATATGAGGAATTGGGATGGGTGTTTGGCTTATGTTGAGTTTGCTTACAATCGTAGTATTCATAGCACTACTAAGCATTCTCCTTTGGAAGTGGTTTATGGGTTTAATCCTATCACCCCACTTGATTTGGCACTACTTCCAATCAGCAAAAGAGTTTGTATGGATGGAAAGAAGAAAGCTGAGTTGGTTAAGTCTATGCATAAGAGCATCAAGGAGCAGATTAAGAGAAAGAATGCGGCTTATGAGAAGGCAGCCAACAGAGGAAGAAACAAGTTCGCTTTGCTCCAGGTGATCTTGTTTGGATACATCTTCGCAAGGAACGATTTCCAAGCCAAAGAAAATCTAAGCTCATGCCGCGTGCTGATGGTCCATTTCGAGTTGTTGAGAAAGTGAATGACAATGCTTATAAGATTGAATTACCTAGTGACTATAATGTATCCGTTACATTCAATGTTCGAGATCTTTCTCCTTACTTGGAAGATAGTTTGGATGATGAGGAGGACTTGGATTTGAGGGCAAATCCTACTCAACAAGGAAAAATGATGTGTACCATCATGAAGAAAGAGATGATCACATGCCATATATAGATCCAAGAGCCAAATTGATGACTTTGCTCACGTGCGTAGAAGCATGATGTGGTGCGAATCAGATTTGACAGGAATTTGAAAAAAATTATTGCTTGGAAAATGGCTGAGTTTAGAAGCTTGTTTTGTTCTTCCTAATTCACCATGATCTCCAGCCACCATCATTTCCATAGTAGTAAGATGTAGCCAAGGTTGTTTTGTTCTTCCTAATTTATCATGATCTCCAACCACCATCATTTCATAGTAGCAAGATGCAGCCAAAGTTGTTTTGTTCTTCCTAATTCACCATGATCTCCAACCACCATCATTTCCATAGTAGCAAGATACGGCCACTATCATTTTTTTGTAGCAAGATGCAGCCACCATCATTTTCATAGTGGCAAGATACAGCCACCATCATTTTATGATAGTCAAATTCTGTTATTTCCTTCTATTTATTAAATTTGTCTTATGTTCTCTCTCTTATCTATATAAAGGGAGGCGACCTATGTATTCAATTCAGATTTTAATGAATGAAAATGAGTGTTGCTGAATTCTCTCATCTAACCTCTGTGTTAGTGGCGAGTTATAAATCCTAGAACTTATCACTCACATTCTTCTTTTCTTGAGTGTGGCGTTCTATCCCTTTATGATCTGATTGTGGTGATTTTCTTATCAATCAGATTTTAAAGGTTCTTTTTTTTTCTTGTGCTCCAACCTTTGTTCTTACCTACACAAGATAGTTATTCAAGCCTGGACACATCACCAACTCCTCCCCCCTTCCCCTCTATCTAAAGGGATCAAGTCCCTCGTGCAATCCCCCACTGCCGGCCGTCGAATCATCATCGGAGAAGCCTTCTTCTCTTTCGAGTCCACCATGACCTTTCACTGTGCCAGCCAGAAATCAAGATTTGAGAGCCGTTGGAGCCCAAGGTAAGCCTCGGCACTCCTCTCTTTCCCCTTCCTTTTCATAGCATTAGACAGCATCGCTGGCCGCCGGTTTCATCGGGAAAATTAGAAAAAAGAAACATCTGATTTGGATCTTCTTCTCTCCTTTTTTGATGGCAATCGTTGCCGCCAATCATTGACCTATGTCCTTCGCACCACCACCGTCCCGGCCAGTCCCAGTCCTAGCCATGCCAGCCATGGCTTTCAATCCGAGGAATAAGGAGGGATCCATGGTCCCTCTTTTTGCCAGAGAAACCATAGGAAGAAAGAAAGAGGAAGAAGAAAGGGAAAAAAAAAAAGAAAAAAAGAAAAGAGAGAGGTTTCTCTCTCCTCTTCCTCTCTATAGTTCTTTCTATGACTTTCTCTCTCTAATTTCTCTCTCTAAAAATTTACTTTCTCTCTATAAGTTTCTCCCTTTAACATGTTTCTTTTTGGATTATGTCTCTTCTAGGATTTTCTAGATCTTAGAAAAGATCCTTTACTGGCCTTCATTGATCCTGATGAAGGGATTTTGATCATTGACCGTGGGATAGTTTGTCGATCTCTATCTTGATCGGGCCGAGCATCATGAGATTTCATTATCGATTGCATCCTAGCATCCTATCTTAACCTTTGATTTGTAGTTGATCTGTTTGATGCCCTAGATAAGACCGACTAGATGTCGGATACTACCGCATAGCTAGCCAGCCTTACGAGGATTTAGAATTTTTATTTAAAAATAATTATGATTAAGTTGACAAAGTATAATTTAGGTATTAGATTTGAAAGAAAATTTTTTGAAGTTATGTGAATTCATTGGAACATATGTGAGGTAAGTAATGATCTACCTACTCTAGATTTTTCATCTATATAATATTATTTTGGATATCAAACTAATTGTTATGGATTTATATATGATTTATTGATCTTATGAAATTTGTTTTGAATGAAATTTGATGTAGAATTTTGAAATAATATTTCTTAGACTATTGCTATAACTATTTATTAATCTAAAATTGTATATGCATATTTTGATTTGATTATGAAATATTTATTATTTTGAGAATTTTTTTTTTTGATGTGAATTAGATTTGGACTCTCAATTGGCTATGTTCTGAATCCTGCCAATTAGAGGTTATGCATTGGCACTCTAAGCTCATGATTCTATTTTCGATCTCATCATAGGATATAAGTATGGTATTCCAACCCATCATAGGGTATAAGTGTGATATTCTGGTCTGGCCACAGTCCAATGGATATAAGTGTGGTATTTTAGTTCGATCACAGGGTATAAGTGTGGTATTGCCATAGGATATAAGTGTGGGCATAGTGAAAGACTAATGAGTTAAGTGGCATTTATTTTGATCAGATTTTTGAATACAATTGATTTTGAAATTGGATATATGATCATGTATATGAAATTATGAATATTTAAGAGATACTTGCATTATTAAATTCATATTTTAAAAATAAATTTGATTATGTTTATGCACTAATTAATGATAAACTGTATTTTAATAATTATAATTTATATTATCATATGAATATCTAGTCAAGGTCAAAGTTGTTAAAGGCGCGCCTGAGGCGTGCTTGAGGTGCAAGAGGCTCGAGGCGAGGGTCCCCGCTACTTTACCCCTTAGGCGAGGTGAGGTGGCTGAGGCACCGCCTAGGCGCTTGAGGCACACGCCTGACCTAAGTTACAAAGGCACACCTAAGGTGAGGTGGCTGTTAGTCTCAGGAGGGAACAAGGCGACATTTTGGGAAGTCAGACAGATGCAAAGAAGGAAAAAAAGTGAGACAACGAAAAAAGGATAGTCATGGTCATTGATCGAAGACCCACAGCCCTCAAAGCACCACCCTAGCCATCGGAGAAGAGAGCCCACTCACCGATTGATGCAATCGAGGACCCACGATCACCGATCGAAGACCCACAGCCAGTGGAGCACTACCTCAGCCATCAGAGAAGAGAATCCACTCGTAGATTGACGCAATCGAGGATCCACAATCATCGATCGAAGATCCACAGCCGTTGATCGATGACCCCACCCATCGGAGCCCCTGCCAAATGGTATGGCTCCACTTTTTTCTTATTTTCTTTCTTTCTCTTCTTCTCTTCTCATCGTTCGACCGCTCCTTTTTTTTGGGTGATGGACGTTCTTTGTGCTTATCATTCTTGCGATCCATTCCCTTTCTTTTTTTGGGTGACAGGAGCCATCAAGTGACCTGTTCTTTTTTTTTGGGCGACGGGAGCGACCTATTCCTTTTGCTCCCGTTCCTTTTTTTTGGACGATGGGAGTGACCTGTTCCTTTTGCTCCCATTCTTTTTTTTAGCGATAGGAGCGACCCGTACCTTTTTTTTCTTCGGCGACGTGCTTATCGTTCCTGTGAACTGCTCATCGTTCCTTCTTTTTTTTTGATGTTCCTTTTTTTTGTCATCTACAGTGACCTTTTTGGATTTTTTTTCTAATTTTGTAATACAGCAACATTTTTTTGGGTTACATTCTGCTTTTTCTTTTTTTTGGACTTTTTTGGGTCACATAACCAACCCATAGTGTATGTAGTAGAATTTTTTTTTGGGGCTGATTTCGTTATCATTGTTTGGCACCTATTTTAAGAGGTTAAATGGATTTCGAAAGCCATGGGTCATCTAAAAAAGATCTAGCGTGGAAGTATGCACATTTGGCCAACCCAACGGGCAAAAATAAAATGATATTATTATAATTTTGTAAAAAAATGACTAAAAGAGGGATTTGTTAAGCAAAACAACATATAGTTGGAGGGTTTCGAAATGCCAGAGGTTACCAAAAATGTCCACATATTCATGAAGAGATTAAAGATTATATGATAAGGAAAGCGGAGGAAAAGAAACAAGATAATTTGTTGCCTGATTTTGATGATATGGAAGACTATGTTGTTGATGAAGAAGATAAAATTCAGATGGTTGGTCCTCATAGTAAAAGAAATGGTGGTACAAGTAGAAGCTCTATGGCTAGTAGCAAGGCACCTAGCTTAAAGAAATCAAGAGAGAAGGGTCCTATAGATTTATATTTTACTCCTGATGTAGAAATGATTGTTCAAAATAGAAAAGAAGGCAAAGGAAAGCAAACTACTATCAATGAAGTTTGCAAAAAAGAATTAAGAGACAAGACTTGTAGAGAGTTGGCTAGATGGATGTATGATGCCGGCATTCCATTTAATGCCATGAATTATCCAAGCTTTGCTGTTGCAATTGAAGCAATTGGATAATTTGATCCTGGCATGAAACCTCCAAGTTATCATGAGGTTAGGGTCTCTTTGTTAAGAAAAGAAGTTGAGCATACTAGAGATTTGATGAAGGGCCATCAAGAAGAGTGGGCAAGGAATGGATGCTCGATTATATCAGACGGTTGGAAGGATGAGATTGCAAAGAAGGATGTAATCAACTTTTTAGTGAATTCTCCTAAAGGATCGGTATTCATCAAATTTGTTGATGTTTCCCATACTGTGAAGAGTGGAAACCTCTTATTCAAAGTGCTTGATGATATGGTGGAGCAAATTGAAGAAGCAAATGTCATTCAAGTGGTGACTGACAATGCCTCTAATTATGTAGCTGCAAGTAAAATTCAATTTGAATAAACTTTTTTATCTTTAAGTTTTAAGAAATTGTATATTCAAATTTTAATTTAAATAGAAAGATTGTTGGAGGTGAAAAGGCTAAATTTATATTGATCACCATGTGCTGCCCATTGTATCGACTTGATGTTGGAGGATATTGTTAAAATTTCAGCAATTAAAAAATATTGAAGAGGAAAATTTTTTTGAATGGGTACGTTTATAGCAAAACGGACATTGTGAACTTGATGAGGAGTTTCACAGGACAAAAAGAGCTGCTTAGACTAGCTAAAACTAGATTTGCAACGGCCTTCATCACTCTTTAATCAATATATAATCAGAAAACAACTTGAGGAGGATGTTCAATCATGACGAGTGGAACTCCAAACCTTGGGTAAAAGAGTCAGCTGCTAAGAGAGCAGTTAGTACTGTTTTGATGCGTATATTTGGACTAATATTGTTTATATTCTTAAGTTGTCTGGCCCTCTTGATCGTGTCCTTCGATTGGTGGATGGGGAGAAGAAGCCTCCTATGGAATATATCTATGAGGCTATGGATAGGGCAAAAGAACTATTACCAAATCTTTCAGTAGTAGAGAAGAGAGGTACAAGGAGGTCTTTAAAATTATTGATGCTCGATGGCAATTTCAACTACATTGTCCTTTGCACGCAGCTGGCCATTATTTGAATCCTGAGTTCTTTTATGAAAACTTCAATATTGAGCAAGATGAAGAGGTGATGGATGGCCTATACAAATGTATACAAAGGCTAGTTCTAAGTGTAGAAGTGCAAGATAAGATTACAAATGAGCTGAACAAGTATAAAAATGCTCCAGGCTTTTTTGGAATACCCATGGCTGTTAGGCAAAGGAAGACAAAATCATCGGGTAAATAAATTCATTTATTTGTTTTATAGATTTCGTTGTACGTTTGTTTATATTTATAATCTAAAAGTACTTTGACACTTGTTTAATCAATAGCTGAGTGGTGGGTTGCATATGGATCTTCAACTCTAAACATGCAAAAGTTTGTAGTGAGAGTTCTTAGCCTCACTTGTAGTGCTAGTGATTGTGAAAGAAATTAGAATGTATTTTCATATATAAGTACTAAGTAACTCTATTATTATTATGTGTGATAGCTTTAAAATGTTCTAGATTAGATGTAGTTATATTATCAAATAATTTTATTTATTATTTTATATTTTATTCTTGTAGCTTCATAGCAAAAAGAAGAATAAGCTTGCTCAATAATGCTTGAATGATTTGGTATTTGTGAAATACGATAGAGCCTTGAGGCGTCGATATAATAGGCGTGATATCGTTGACCCTATTTCTTTGAAGGACATTGATGATAGTAATGACTGGTTGGTGGAAAGAATGGATGGAGATTCTGATGATGATGTTGAGTTGGTGTATGATGATGATGATTTGACTAGGGATGCTGTTGCTAGAGTTGCTGGAGTTGATGAGCCTACTTATCACACAAGAATTAGTGCGAATGCTTCTTCATTAAGAGGGGGGCTTTACTCTCAAGGCCTAGAGCATCAAGGTTAGAACTTTTAGATAAGGAGTTAGACGACTCAGAAGAAGAGCAAGACATTGGAGATCACAAATCTGATGAAGAAGAAGATGATCTTATTATTGATGATGATGGGAGGACTATTAGGAGATTACATCTACTACTTGTTTATTACAAGATTAGCTAGAACTTTTAACTAAGATTTTAGACTAGTTAGTTATATACTTGTGTTAGTGTGATTTTTATTTTGTTGTTGTGTGCTTATTGTGAACAATATTTTGTTTGAATGTTCGTATGCAGTATGCTACATGTTTTGTGTTGAAACTTTAATGAGTTTGTATTTTAATATTAATGATAATTTGATTGTAGTTTGAAAATATATAATTTTACATATTATGCATATTTTATCTTGTTTTTAATAAATGTTCACCTCACCTTGCTCAGACGTGCACCTGCGCCTTGCGCCTAGACTCCTAGCACCCTTTGCACCTTGCGCCTTTAATAACTTTGGTCAAGATAATTATTGCTTATAGGACTGTTTAGCTCATTACTCTATATTTTACTATTTTTTTGCAAATTTAGAGATCTAGCTTGACTCGAAAATTTGATATGGGAGAGCGAACTAGAGACAGACTTTGATATTTGTTTAGATTAGGATTTATTAAAATTTGATGCAAGACTAGAAATTTATTTATAAGATATTTAATTTAATCATTTGAAATAAAGTTGAATATAAATTATTTGAATTTATTCTGCTGTTGCTTTGTGATATCATGATAAGATGCCTTACATACTTATGGAGAGAGTTCTTCATGAGTGTGCGATGATTGTCGCGACCCCGGCTCATGATCTTGGGTCGGGGCGTGACAGATGCTATCTGCCTTATGATGCATATTGATACATATTGTTATCATTCTGGACAAGCAATGAATTGCTCCAAGTCCCACATTTCATTTAGTCCTTCTACACCTGCGGCTATTGAATCTCGAATTTGACATATATTTCATATTTCTGAAAATAGGCTATCCTGGCAGTATTTGGGTGTTCCTTTATCTCCATTGCCTCTTGAGTCCTCTCATTTTCAACCTGTATTCCACAGAATTAGTAATAAATTGATGCTTGTAAATGGAAGTTTCTATCCTTGCCAGGGCATGCAACTTTACTGCAGTCAGTCCTTTCTTCTATTCTCTTATATGTCTTGTCTTCTGTTGCTATCCTTTTGGCTACTGTTCAGAAACTTGAGGAAGATTTCAAGGCTTTTTTATGGGGTCATTCACCTGATCAAAGAGCTTGGCACCCTATTGCATGGAAAAATGTTTGTTTACCTAAGTCAGATGGTGGGTCAATATTGCATTCTCTTGTGCAGCACCGGCAATTTAGTTTGTGCAAGTTAGCTGCTCATGTTATTTGAATCCTTCTACTTTATAGGCTCAAGTTGTGCAAGCTAAATATCATTTTCCTGGTTCTTGGTTTCAGTATCGTAGGCCCTGTAATTGTTCTCGTATTTGGAGTAAAATATGTGCTGTTAGGATGCAAATTCAGTTTCAATTTCAATGGCTTATTGGATCTGGTGAATCTATCAATGTATATTCAGATCCTTCTTAATCTACCCTTCCTTTCAAGGTGTGGCCTGCTTTTCTCAATATGGATATCCTTTCTGTTGATGTCAACCTTAATCAATTTATTTCTTCTAATAGAAATTGACTGGTTGATCAGTTGCAGGAACTAGTCTTTGCTGATATGACGACTCAGATCTTTTCCCTTCCTATCCACAGGAAAATTTGTCTAATCAGCTGGTTTGGGGAAAATCTAAACTCAAACATGTTACACTTAGAAGTATTTCTACTTTGTTTCTGCTAAGACAACCATCTCATCGCCAGTTCCTTTGGCAGAGTATTTGGAAGCTACCTATACCAAATCGGGTCAAAACCTTTTGGTGGAGACTTGCTTGGGAAAGGTTGCCTTGTAAAGCTATCCTTCCTTCACATGCTATCAACTGTGATCTTTGCTCTAATGAGGTTGAAGACTGTGGTCATGTGTTTTGTTCTTGTTCTTCTGGTCGAGCTTGTTGGTACTAGTTGTGCCATGTGTGTCAAATAAAGTTTTGTCCTACTTCTTTGCGGGAGTTGTTTGAATTTGTCACCAATTTCCTGGTAGAGGAAAGACAGAAAGTATTTGTGGCACATGTTGCATGGCTGGTATGGTAGGAGTGTTGTGAAAGAATACATAATCATGTTATCTCACTGCCCACTTAGATTATGCGAAGAGCTTATACTTATTCTATTTCAGTTGTTACTCTAGCAACTTCTTCTTCATCTGTGTGCCATCAAGGTATTGTGGTAGCTTTGCTTTGTCTATCCCCTTTTCTCTTATGAATAATTTTGTAATGTGGCTACCTCCTCCCTCTGGCACATTTAAAGTTAACTTTGATGCATCGGTATTATCTCATAAAGCAATTGCAGCATATGTAATTAGGGATCACAACTCCAACTTGTTACAAGCTGGTGGTAAAATTCTTTATTCATCATCAGTTCCTTTTGCTGAACTCACAGCAGCCTGGTTGGGTGTCCGTGCGGCCGTCCATGATTTACATGCTACTAGCATGATGATGGCGATACCATGCACAAGCGATGGGACATTCATTCATCTTAGATAATGTAAAACTTGTCATTTCATATGAAATACAAATTTTTGTGACTTATTGTTATACAAGTCAATAAGTGAAATGATATTGAGTTGGCGGTGATGACACCATAATTTACATAACTATGGGTTTGATGTATTAGTTTGTGAAAGAAGTGAGGAAGTAGCAGCTCTTCAACAACAAGTGCAGGTATCATATGCCTATTATGCTTAAAATTTTATGCTAATTCTTCAGTTTACTTAGCTGTTACTGTGCAGGTGATTTCTGGTGTCCATTTTAGCTCCTAATTGCTTGCATTCTATATTTTGTAGTCTGCAAGAGATGAAGCTGCAGCTGCAGTGGAACAATTTAGAGAAGCTGAATTCGAGCAGTTTGTTTCATTTAATAATTTTTCTGTGTGACTGGTCGAGCTGTTTGGCTAAATATACTTGTTTGAAGGCCTGCAGCTGCAAGTACTTGAAGTAATTTATTGTTCATTAGATATGGTATGTGTTTTTTTTTTATCATTCTTGTTGCCTGGCTGACTGAGTTCTTATGTTTTATATTGTAGATACTGTCTTTATGCATCAATTTAAAGTGGCTCGCTGTCATGGAAACAACCTTGAAAGCCTAAATAGGGTTGAAGGTCTCACTAAGCTAACAGTGAGTTTCAATTACCACTCTCTTATGCAATAAATATCCATTCTCTTTTTTTGGTAGAAAATATACATTCTCTTTTATTATGATATTCTTGTTTGTAATATTTCTGTTGGGTTTATATCATGAGGCATAAGCTCTGTACTGCAACAGGCTTTACCTTGTGGTTAGTTTGAAATGTGTAGTTGGCATTTGATTCAACTGTTGTATAGTTAGGGGTTATTTGGATCATTTTTAAGGTGGCTATATTCAGTTGTCCTACTGGTAATCTGACAGTGCAACTTTGAAGGGTATCAGCTTAGTCAGTTATAGTGCTGATATTCTTTGAGATGCACATCAAGCTTGTTCAAATTTGAAACAGACCCACATAGGATCATATAGTTCTGAAGCAAAAGAGGCCAAACATGAAACGGTTGAGGAGCTTTATCACTGCTATCACTTTCTGCCATCATTGTGCTCTTACTTTTTGTTTGATGATGGCAATGCTTCGTTTTGTTATACGAGCAAAGCAGCCATATATCATGGGTACTTTTTGAGGTTTTAGTTGGCATAAGATTTATTTGTTCTTTTGTTCTTGTGATGCATGTGTTAAATGCTGGAAAGAATAAGCACCAAACAATGAATGAAATTAGGTCTGTCACAAGCTTACGAACTTTAATTCTGAATGGTATTTATTTTGATCAGACTTTGTAAACATTGGTGGATACCTGGATCAATCCAGTATTTAGCTCTGTATAATATATTTCCTCTGTCTGCTATGCTGCAGATAACAACATATCTTCCATATGCAAGCTTGATCAGCTCCAGTACTTGAATACACTTGGTAAGTTGGTATGGATAGCACACAAACTCAAGTGTTCTATGGAAGCAATATTATTTATGTTTTGCCTAATATTTGTCATAAAAGTTTTCACATTTTGCACCTAAAAAGTTCTTCTGTCCAGTACTCTGTTAATCTTTTGGGAACTTGGATGATCTTTCTTGTATCCTGAATATGTTCCATTGACAAATTGGGGTTGGAAAATTTTCCTTCTGGAGAAAGGAAATTTTAGTTTGTTAGTATGCTGAACACAATCTACTTCTGTTTCTTTAGCTCTAGAGTAGTAAATGTTGTCTGAGCATGGTCTTTTGATTCTTCTTGGATTGATTTGGATGTAATTGCATTATGAATCATTTTTTATTCTCATTATGCTTTTTATATCCTCTCTTTTGTCTTTTGGCTATTCTAGTGCTTTTGTATCCTCTCTTTATCTTTTGGCTATTCTAGTGCATGCACTTAATGCACAACTCGGTATAAACCTTCCCAAGTCTTTTGTCTTCAGTTCTTTCTCAAAATCCAATTCATCCCATATCGTTGCTGAAACTGAAATCTGACACAAACATAAGCATTTAAATATTGATATTGTTTTATTTGTTTCTTTGTTTTGGCAAATATGGTGCCTTACTCATTTATATAAGAAATTGTTCACACTTTTCTGACTTGTTGCTTATTTAGCTGTCCCTCTCCCATTGTCAAATCGAAAATATTGGATCTTCTCTGATGTCATGTGTGGTTTGAAGGAAATCCGATTTGCTCACAACAAGATCATGGTATGTTTTAAATTGATAGCTAATTTTCTCCTTTAGTTTCCTTTCACGTGCTATTCCATAATATGCATGTTATTGTTGTTACAATCATTGTTTTTAACAAGTCCTAGCGAGTCTCTGCTCCCTGTAATTGTCTTGTTAATTTCCCAGACTCTCCCGGCTGAGTTTGCACACAACATCGAAGTCCCAAATTTTGATCTGGGGAACAATCCGATTGAGAATTGATTAGACTTAAAGGTCAGTGATTTGATGATTGTCAACTTTGTATTTCATGATGCTCAACTGTGTTACTTCAATTTGAAAGGTTGCTAATAGTTCAACTAAATGATAGGCTCTTTCTGCATTACACAGCTTAAAAGACCTCAACTTACAAGGAAATCCTATTGCAGAGAAAGATAAGTTAGCTAAGAAGGGAATCTTTTGTCTGATCTTTTCATCTTCTTGACATGTCTGTGACTTACCTATCAAGAAGATAAGGGCTCTTACCTTTCCTAAACTCTATGTCAGGTCAAAATCTGTTACTAAATTTGAGGACATTCAACGCTAAGCCCATAGAAAAGAGCAGTAGGAATGAGAAGATCTCTGGAGAGGATGGTTTGTCTTGCAGTAAGCATGATCTTCCTATCCAAATAGATGTTAAGGGCTCTGCAAAGAACATACTGAAAAGATCTAGTGAGGAAGATCGTGTCTTTCAAGTTTCCACTATTGTTTTTCTTCTATATAAAAGGAGACTATGGTGCATGAGCATGATAGTCACCAAATTTATTAATAAGCAAGAGAGTAAAAAAAAAAGTATAGAAGATAAGAAGAAACCCCAGTACAGAAGAGAGAAGGAAATCCACAGTAACCAACAGAATTCAAATTTGAAATTTAAATTTTAAAAAGGAGAAACACCTATCAAACTAACAACCCTCAAATTTAAATTTAAAATTTAAATTTCAAAAACAGAGAGATGTCCATCATGCTGCTGATGGGGAAGAAGCAAATTCAACTGTCGAGATTATCGAATTAATTTGTCCCGAGGAAAAGGAGGATTGCAGCCATGAACGGCTCTTCCACCAAAGTTTCCATGAACGGCTTTCCACCAAAATTTCCACTATTGTTGAAACTAAAAGGAAAAAAAAAGGAAAAATTGAAATCAAATGTAAAAACCAAGAAAAATAATAAACTAAAAAATAATAAATTAAGGTGATGGTGATTTGTCCAAGGGTGATTGAATTGCCTTCAGGGGAAAAGCTCTAGTGAGGAAGATCGTATCTTTCAAGTTTCCGCTATTGTTGAAACTAAAAAAAAATAGGGGGAAAAATTGAAATCAAGCGTAAAAGAAAAATAATAGACTAAAAATAAGAAATTAAGGTGGTGGTGATTTGTCCAAGGGTGATTGAATTGTCTTCAGGGGAATTCGATTCGATTCTGCTGTGCCAAAATACTGGCACTAGTTTCATTCGGTTTGTACTCGGAATGCATGGGGCTATTGAAATTAAATTAGGTTTAATTGGGAAAGGACTGTTGCTGCCACAAGACCGCTAGTAGACGCTAATCTGGAATCTATTGAGGGGAACAGAGTTCTTTTCATTAATTATTATTATTTAAGAAGGAGCTGTTTTTAATTTTAATTTCATGTCTGGGGTATTTTCTACATTTGATGACACAGGTTTTGTAAAATAACAATTGTTTATTTTTTTGTTGTTTAAAAAATAATTGGTGATGCTTTACAACATTGGAAATGGCAAATGATGATGATACTTACAAGCATTGTTAGATTACTTAGTTAACGATACTTTTAAACATCGTCATATGCCAATGTTTAAAATCTTCGTTAAATGATGATGTTTATTAGTGCCATTTAATTAACGTTAAATGATGCTTATAATCGTCATGATCTTTGGAGCTTATCGCACTTATAAGCATCATTTTTTAGCGACATTTTTTGAAAGCATCAGCATATGAAATTTTCATGCTTCCATGGTCAATGCCCCTAATACGCTTGGCATGGCATCGTGGAATTAAGTGGCAACACTTTTTAGCATCGGCAAAGATCAAAATTTGCATCCGTAATTTTTTTTTTTCTATAATGCTAGATATCTTTTGGACCAATGGAGGGTCCAAATATATGGTAGGTTTGGATCAATGCTAAAGACATCTTAGACCAAAATGTGAGATCAAGGGGACCAAGCTAGGATCGTTTAACCATCTATCCTAACCTTCTCTAATTTTCTACCAGGGATCCTAGACGTTCACAATTATTTTCATGATGGTGACTAGCTCTATAGGTGAGCAAATGCTTGGGCAAGATGGTGTTCAGGTGAACTCTTTGTCCTAGAGTTTGTAGACTTAGTAGGTTGGTATCTATAGTATTTAAGTTAATCATCAGTAGAGATAAAGATTCTTTAATATAATCATCTATATGATTATAAAAATTATATATTTATATATAAATATAGTTACATTATTGTTGCAGATTTATATGTATCGATACATGTATTGTATGTTGATAAATTGACGTTGTATGGTTTATGGTTAATTGATACTTAATTATAGATATCATGTTAACTAGAAATAATATGACTTAACATAATTGATGAGATATGGACGGAATATTGGTTGATCGGTCATATGAGAAACATGGTGTGTGTATTGGATTAGCGACAAGCTAGGGTGTAACATTATGTTTAGCTTACCACGGATTGAAGTATGACTGCGATTATTCTAATACCCGAAAATCAGATCATGACTTTAATATAATGAACGAGGCATGGGCGGCAGTTTGATTGATTTATCATGCAAGAAATGTGGTGTGTATGACAGGTCAGCTTGGACGAGGGTGCATCTTTAGCGTACCATAGGCTGGAGTATGATTGTAATTTTAGTCTAATACTTGAAGGACAAATATAATTTGCATAATTATAAGAGTAGAAAAAGGAGAGCATGTGGACTAATTAGTCATGTATAAATATGGTGTATCAGTTGCAGGCTAAGATGTGATATTACAGTTGCCAACTGTAGGTGGAAGCATGGTGTGTGTTTGGCCTATCATGGGTTGGAGCATAGTTATAACTAGTCCAGTTCTGAAATCAAATCAAGATGATGAATTATGTCTAATTGAAGGGTATCTAGACTAGTCGACACATGTGAAATATGATATTTGTGATGTCAGCTGTGGGTTGAGATCTGGTTGCTGACCACGGGCTGAAACATAGTGTGTGTTTGGCCTGATCAATTATCAAATTAAAGATGTATGAATCTTTTATTCCCTAGACAGTTATATATATTTGTAAAAATATTTCATATTCATCATGTTGATGTAAGTGTAGGGGATTCTTAGTAGGCTGTAAAGCGCACAATCCTCTATTCCTTTCTTTTCAAAGTTGCAGGATATATAGTTTTGAATGGATTTGACTCGGAGTTGAGTCATCTTTTAGACCTTGTATATTGCATGGCCGACCTAGGTGTTGAGTTTGGAGTATTACAGAAATAATATTAGAACTTTGATTTAAGATCACTAGGGACTGTAACATAATTGATATCGAAACTTGGAGTTATAATCATTAGAGACTATGACAGAAGTGATTCATAGGTTTTGGCTTTCAATGGACAATTTGTGTCTTAGACTATAATTCAAGGGGTTGACAGATTCATGATCTCATTGGTTTGAAATTATTTAGCAAATCCTGAAAATTTGGTAAGTTCAATCAAAGTGCACCAAAAAATGTGGTGGCTTAAGCTATTTTCAATTTGGTCAAAATATTATCCTAATTTGGAAGACGTTAAGAAAAGGACTTGAATTTGTTTTCAGTGGAGTCTATTTAGCATACTACAGTGAAAATGGTAAAGGCGATGCTATAAAGGCCTTTTACGACGCTAATAAGCGTCGTAAATAAGTTTTACAACGCTTCAAAAGCGTCGCGAAAGCATCGTCTATGTAAGAGTGGAGACGAAAACGCCGACGCTTTTTAAAAGTGTCGCAATATTTTCTAACGACGCTTTAAAGCATTATAAATTAAATTTTAGCGACGCTATTTAGCGTCGTTAATGACAACGCATCCTCCACTCTATCAAGATGCTTTTCGAAGCGTCGGCAGTTAAGTCACTAGCGACGCTTATAAGAGTCGTTAAATAGTCTATTAACGATGCTTATAAGCGTCGTTAAATTTTTTAACAGGAAAAAAAATATAAATTTATATAGAAAAAAGAATACATACATTTCTGTACAAAATTATATCAATTATTCAAACATAAACCTGTACAATCACCATCATTCACACCAAAAGCAAACTTCAATAGCAAATTTAACCAAAGCAAAAGACATTATTTTATATAAATAAAATAAAGTACTAATCATCTGTTACAATCAAGAGTAATATAATAAATATAAGACTACAATAAAATAAAATGATGTCAATCTGCAGGCGGATGATCGTCGCTGTCTCCACATGACGTGTCCGGGTGCCTGATGTGCCAGGAGCTTAAAGAAACATATCAAAAGCTTGATTTGCATAT
>KE504683.1:683366-698052 GCA_000441515.1 Elaeis oleifera | reverse complement strand
AGAGAAGAACCAGTGGGAGCTCAGCGATGGAGCGGGGGAGGTTCGTTCCTTACCTTGAGCCGTTGCCTTACCCCTTTTTATAGTGGGAGATGGTATGGTCCTGCCGTCGGTAATGTAGACAACTGTAGAGTTGTCAGATCGCCCTGGGCTGTCACATCGCCGGGGGTTGCCATATCGTCGATGGGTTGATAGGTCCTAGAAATTAATTCATGTCCTTGGCAGGACAATTCTCCAGGTCCCTAGCAGGGCAAAGCCCGCTGGCGGTCGTACGGCATGTCCTTGACAGGACTGCAGCCCATGTCGGTCATTCGGCGTCTTTTAAAGGGGCTGACCGACTATGTGTTGGGACTTGGCCGTCGGGTGGCGACTCAAGAGCACGATCGGCATCTAGAGCGGTCTGTAGAAGTCGGATGTCGGTTGTCTAGTCCGATGGGGGTCAGTGAGGTCCCACCCGATATAGAGTCGGTGATGCGGGGTCGGCTTCCAGGCGGTCGGAGGCGGCATTGACCGGTTTGGCCGACATGCCCAGGCCGCGCATCATCGGTGGTCACTGTCGGTATCGCCCGTCATCAGTTGGGCGAAGTCGGTCGGTCCATCTCGAGGATGGGTCGGCATCGGGATCCGTCGGTGAGTCGACGTCGGGATCCGTTGGTGAGTCGGCATCGGGATCCGTTGGTGAGTCGGCGTCAAGATCAGTCGGCGTCGGGGTCGGTCGGTATATCCCAACAAGTATCTTGTCCAGTAATCAGTTACTGATTTCTCTTCCTAGGTCTATTTGAATCAAAGGAAGCTAGATATAGAGGATAATTTCTCTTCCAGTGCCCCATCTTCTTGCAAAGAAGCATTCTGCTTGATTCTGGTCTGCTTTAGACTGGTTAGTTCGATTGAGCTTAGAAGTCCTAGCACGATCCATATGCACCATTTTTTTCTTTCCTCTCTCAGAGGACCGATGTCCTGTTGAGGATAAATCCTCAAGTATGCCAAAAGACTTGTTCAACATTTGAAGTATCTTTTTTGGCTGAACATCTACGAATTTATAACTAAATTCGTTACTCATGACAGCTTTCATTATGTAACATACTGTCGTACAGTCATTTAGCCACTTCTGATAAGGGTCTCCAACCATCGCATCTGCATTGAGAGTTGGTACTTCGGATGCTGGATCCATAATCATATATAGGATCCTCTCATGCTCGAGAACTATTTTTAATGTTTGATATCAATTATTGAAATTAGGTCCCATAAACTTGTCACTGTCCAACAGTGAGCAGAGCAATAAACTACTAGCCATCACTGAAAGAAAATAAAGATCTATTAGTATATGAATTATTTAATCCTAAAGACTTGGACTTTAGTCTAAAGATCCTCCCACTATTTTATACGAATTGGTAGTCTCTACCTCTAATTCGAGAAATTATTTTAATTCTTTAGTGGGTACTAGAATCCACACAGACAGCACACGAGCTTGATTATGATCGATCAATCCATGTGCATCTATGAGTAGGTTCTTAACCAATTATTTTTTAAATAATTTTTAGTAATTAATTTTATCTCAAATTTTTTTCAATAGGCTAGGGCTTTCATTAAAAATTTTGGTTAGATCCAACCATTAACATGACCATACTTAGTCCATCCAACCAATAAATGATTAGGCCTGACTATGGTCGGTTATCCTAACCACCCATCAGAGAGGCACGACTGAGCCATCATATAATGAATGATAATTTCAATATCCAAATAAGCATCAGGCCTATGGGTCTGCAATGCTTATCTAGAATATTGGACCCATTATCATCCACTTTAATAGGAGGCTATGATCTAGTTATCTTCATAACTAGCTCATTTTAAAGATCTAATAATTTAAAATATTTGATTTCAATGATTTGAGAAGCAATTGATCGATGAGTCTTAAATCCTCCTACTGACTTCACCAAGTCATAGGATTGGATTAGAGACAAGCTGGTCAAAAGGGTATCTAATTTAGTCGAACTGATTTAATGATTTGAGAATAAAAAAGAGATTAACCAGCAAGTTACAAATCCTTCTACTGACTTCACTAAGTCATAAAGAGGATTATAGACAAGTTGGTCTAAAGACACCTAAATAAGTCACACTGATTTTTCTTAATAGCATGGGTCAGCTCGAATCAATTAGTAACCTAATCAAAATATTATCTATCGAATTGGTTAGATTAGTGAGATCGATGGAAAGATCTGCCTCAGCTTGCCTTAGACACTATCGAAATAGTCAGATAAGTGAACTGTTAATTAAAAACCACCGATCATATTAACAAGCAATATTGCCAAACCTACCTTAGATACTAATTGGTCGATTAATTTTGATTCGGTCAACCAAAGGACTTGGGCAAAATTATTAAGCCACAATTAGGTCCATTTGGTATGGTCAAAAATATAGACTTGATCAAGCTACAATTATTGAGGTTGATTTTAAAAAAATTTTGATATAATCTAACTCAACTCTTGATTAGATTTAATCAATTTTTCTAATTAATCCATATTTATTTCTAACCCTAGATCTAACCCAGTTAGAAAACTTGATTCATGCTAATCCATTATCCATTGATTAATGGGGTGTCTTAACATCTTCAATTCTCAAATATAAATCACTTAATTCTAAATTAAGTGTGTGAAATGTATGTTTCAGTTTGTAGAACTATTCTACTAGGATTTCAAGTGAAATATACATCATATATCATATAATTTTTTAGATCGTAAAATTTAATTTTCAGAACTATGTTTCATAATTAAACATGCATAAATCTGATCTAAATATCATATATATGTCACATGTATCATGATCATTTTTAGATCACTACCAATTACATCATATGCAACCTACAATTCAGATTTTAAAATAATTTTTATATCTAAATTTATTTTATTAAAATTATAATTAATCATAAATTATTTTAGATCTAATCTAAATATATTTATGATTAAAATAATTTAAAATTTTTTCACTATTCTTCTTTATGAGATTTGATCATAGTGGCACCTCTATATGTCATAAGAGAACCCGTAGAATGGATAAGAGAAGGACTCAATTCCTGCTTTCTCTTATGATCGGATGGCTTAATGATCAATCCAATCCGAGTACTGGACTATTAAGATTAGAAATCTAATTTCTAATACTAATTATATCAACATGTATATTGTCTAACAATCTAAGTGTGCACATAGGAACATGATCATATCAAATATGACATGCATCTAATCTAATTAGATCATGGCATCAGATATATATTTTATTTCAGATCTGAAGCTAAATTTATATAGCATATAAATCAATTAATTCAAATCTGAAATCACATAAAAATCTATTCAAATTATATGGATGATTGCATAGAAAAATTCTAGTTTAAGATATGATTAAACATATGCAGATGTGTCGTTAAAATCAGATTTGAAACTCTATCAAACAGATTTAGATCTGAGTCTAATTCAAACATCAATTCTTTAATTGAATTACATCATAAAAATCTATCAAAAGTAGATTTTAATCCATATATAATCAAGTTTTTATTCAGCATAAAAATCTGCACATAAAATATTTACTAAAACAGATTTTCAGCAGATCAGATTCAGAGGTTGATTTCGATTAATACTCTGATCAAACTAAATCAAAATATACTGAAGATATCAAAGAATCAAGGTTTAATCATATCAAAAATTTGGTTCATAATTAGATCCAAAAAATTAAAAAATTTTGAAATTAGACTATATGATCATGACAGATAGGTCTTGCTCTGATACCAGTTGAAGAAAATTATCTGATCAGGGTCAGATCATCAGGGTATGATTTGAAAATTTTTATTCTAAAGATTACATAACAATTATGCTTACCTTAAATTGCAGCAAAATAGGGATCAAAATTTTCAAGAAAACTCGAATCCGATACCTCGCGAGGTCTGAATGTACAGACCCTCTACTTCGCGCGCATGTCAAGCCCTGTAGAAAAGTGCGATGATTTCTTGCATTACACCTTTAGAAGGTAGCAAGACAGGGAGGAGATTGGACCTTGGATAAGACCCTTCATGCCAAGATGGAGGATGCTTGGGCCTCTTCACGCCAAGAGGAAAATCAGCACCCAAGCACATGCCAAAAGGAAGAGACACCTTGCCTCTCTTGGACACCCACACCTTCTCTTCTCACATGGCAGCCACTTTTTAATTTTGTCACACAAAATTTGATTGCATCCATGATGGTTAGAGGTCTCCTCATATAGATGATGCCCCATGACACAATTGATTAGGAGTCCTAACTCAAATCTAATTTGAATTTTCACCCTTATCAAATAAGGAGTTTGGACGCCAATCACCTTGTGCGTGAACCCTTCATGCGCACATGAGAAGGGGCAGAATAAACCAGCATCCTCCCATCCTTGGTCGGCCACCATGAGAGAGAGTCCCAGGTAATTTGGGACTCTATAGATCTAATCTAAACTTGGATCAAATCGAATTCAATTCGAATCTGATTTGAACCAAATTCGAATAGGCTGTCAATCCCAATCTGATTAGAATTTTGAACCAAGTTTAATTTGAATTTTCAACCCAATTAAGTCTTAATTAAATCAGATCTAATCTGAAATTAATTAGCACTTAAATTTAATTTTCATAAATCTCTTGGATCATAGATCAAATCATTATCATCTCCGGAATTAAACCCAAACATCATGTCCAGTGCTAGCTAGACATAGTCAACTTGTTTAATCCCGTATGACCCTCAACTTAATTCTCAATTAAGCTAATTTATTTTTCAATCAAATCATGTACTTCCAATATTGAATATATAGACTTAGATCAATTCTTTTCTATATTGCTTGACTTTATGCGTGACTCCATAAGTTCGAACATTAAGTCGGTAGTACAAAAATCATTTCTTGTACTAATTGAAGTTACCATCTAGCAATAGTTTTCGATGTCTGGATAGATCGAATATATGCAAGGCAATATTCAAGAACCTATGCATGTGGTTACCGCATAATTCATCCCTTTGACCATAAATGCTCAAGAAAAGTTTAGAGTTTAACTGTCAACCCTGGATAAGTCATCCACATTATATTTAACCTTTTTCATCCATCATATGGATTATTCGAGCTCAGGATTTTACTAAATTGAAATACAGTGATGCATTAACTTTCATAATCTAGAGGGATCAATCCTATCTTGATCCACACACAGACTTTGTAAGTACTTGACTGTACCCAGTAGTTTTCCATCACTGTATTAGAAATATAGATAGTCCGACACCAAAGCATAGTGAGTTACTTGCAAGTCACTGTGGTGATCTCAAGTTTGAGGGACATTTATGCTCATACGCTTCGCGAGTTGCTCTTGTCAGTAGAGCACTCCGCAGGTGAGTCACTTGTTTCATGATGATGTACTCCTACATCTCACCTATATGTCATACCAGTATTTTCACACTCCTCGGTTAAGAGGATAACCAACCTATATGGCATACAATGACCTGCACTCGATGAACGTCATCATCTTTTAATGATATATCATTTGGTCATGAACATGTTTAAGAATTATTCAATAAATTCTCCTTTATCGATCGACATATAGTTCTAAGGACTTCATCATAACATAAGAGTTCATATAAGAAGATGTACATCTTGTGATGAAAAATATCAAATAATTTTTATTAATTCATAATTTATATATAATTACAAAGAGCACAATCATTCAAATGATAGACTTTAGGATATATTTCTAACATAACCTTCAAGATACTTGCTTTTTATTTTATCCAACTTTTAGAATAGCTTATTTTCTGTTACTTTTCTTTCTGTGCAATAACAAATCTTCTCTTTTATTCTTTTTGCAATCACAATTCAGTCCTAGATCCCTGAGGATACGATTCCAACTAATCCTATCTATATAGTTTGAGTTAGATTTTTATTTTGATCGTCCAACAACAACGATCAAATTTTGGTATCGTTGTCGAAGAACTTGGCAGAGTTGTTTTTAAAAAAAATCAGCAAAATATATATATAATATTTTAGTGCTTATTTCTATCTTATATTGCTTTACTACTTTCTAACTTACTTTATTTGCATAGTTAAGTAGTTATCTTATTTTGCATAAGTAATTTACTGCTTTATATTCTTTGAGATTTTTTACTTTTTATAGTTTAGAATAATTTACTACGCTATATAATTAGTGATTTCTTGCTTTCTAGGTAGATTAGATTCTTTACTTTTTATTTAAATTATGTTGTTGCCTTTTATTCTTAACTTTATTTACTATTTTTTAAGAAAAATCTTATATAAAAGAAAAAAATACACACCTCATAACATTTAACTAATATAGCATAACCAAAATAAAAATATATAATAATATTCTTAGACATCTATTTTGTTTGCATTGCATCTTTACATAATTGATTTAAGGGCACTTAACCTAATCAAACAAGATAAGGTAGGGATTTAATTATCCTTCCTTAGCCCAAAAACCATTACCTTTTATATTGCATTGACTTAAGCATTTAATTAAATTAATTAGACATTGATCCCTAAAAATTTTGAGCTCACTAGGATAAGGAACCCTAAGAGTTGGATCAGATTAAGGTCAGTCAGTTAACTAGTATCTAGAAAATTGTTTAGAGATAAAATCCTGAAGAAAGGTGGTTTTCTAATTAAGGAGCATTGCGAAAGCATGAAAAATCTCCCATCGATCTTATACTTATCTAGCTAGTTGATTGGCTGATCTCTGACTTGGAGTGCTTGAAGGCGACCTTAGCACACTTAAGAGCTGTCTAGCTTTAGTTAGCATATATTCTGTGTACAACTTATTTGTGACTAACACTAACAATAAAGTAATATATTCTTCGCATCTATCTCTTAGATTTAGAATTCTCTAGGTTGTTATCTTTAGAATTCTCTTTCCTCATCCCTCTTCTTATTCTTCAAAAAATAATAATAATAATTAGAAAAGGATTGTTCTGATCTAGACCATTTGATTGCGTATTAGAACAATTCGATAAATTAGATCCGTGCTGAAAATATGGATCTCTACAGTAGAGTGGATGAGCTGTTCCATAAATTAGATCGCCTACTGGCTATCGGACATTTTCTCTCTCCATTTTTTCTTCCACACAATAAGTTTGTGCAATATGTTTGAGCCTTACTCACTTTGTGAGTGAATGCCCAGCCGCGCACTAATTTTTAAGTTTATGTATGAGCAAGTTCATCAAGATCAAATACAAATAGCTTACAGATCAGAAAATAACCCATATTTTAACATCTACAATCCAGGCTGGGGCCTCAACCAAATTTTCATGAAAATCACAACCAGTGGTTATCCCGGTAATATAAAGATCCACATTCATAGATGTGCCTTATTGCGATATACCCTATCTACAATATCAATCTTCTCCAACTAATTATAATCCAATTTTTGAAGAGAGGTTTCAACAAATATTAGACAGGCTAGAACTCAGCCATCAAATCCTTGGCTCCGAACTAGAGACCCAAACCAGGCAGCTAGCGATCACATTCAATAGGAGAGGAGGAAAGAGAGTTGCCTAGTCAGTCCGAGAGTGACCCTGAGGGACAATACCTGGCTAGAAGTTTTAATGTCCCTATAATTTTTTCTGAACAATCGATTATGACTTTCGAAAATAAAATGATCATAGAACAATCTTGCATAACCAAAAAGACCAACACAGATAATTCGACTAAGGTAGAAACATATAGGAAAGAATCAGAATGGTAGGACGAACCAATTTCATCATCACCCTATCTACCTGTGGTCTGATTCTCAAGTGCCCTAGAATCACCCATTCCCTATAACGGGAAGAGAGGACAAATTGATGAAATAATAAAATTAGCTGAGACTTCCCAAGGACCATAAATGAATAACACAATAAAGGAAGCTACACCCATAATTATTTTCCATGATTCGTTAAATCCTTGTCTGGCTCATTCTGAGGTGGACAATTTTGATATAGACGGATATATCACAGAAGTAAATGACCTAATAGATATATCTTACCCCAAAATCATCCCATTTTGGATCAAAAAATATGAGCTACCACCTAGCCTCCTAATAGCTCTCTTGTTAGAATCACCAACTGCTCTAAAATTGAAGCCACTTCCTGATGCACCCACTGATATTCTATTAGTGATTCCTAATCAGGAAGCCCAACCTATAGGTATTTTAAAAGCACATAAAGAAGCTGTCGAATGGGATATTGCTGATATGAAGGATAACGATTTTAAGATTTTTATGACTGATTTCTCTATATTCGGCACTACTTTCAAGGACTGCCTCCAAAATCTATCTTCAGTACTAAAATGATGCATGGAGATAGTTTTAATGTTAATTTAGAAAAAGTTCTAGGCTTTAGATCAGGAAGGGATTATGCCAAGATATATCATACCCAAGACAGGGATTAGCGTAGATCAGGCTATAGTTGAAGTAATTTCTAAATCACCACAACTAGTCTCGGCCCAACAAATATCATCCCTTCTTAACTTTAATATTTTTAGATTCTAGCGCAACATGCTTGCAAAAATACTCTTTTGGTTCGGGCTAATCATCATAGAGCATTCCATGGATGTTTTATTGCCATGATGACAAGGCCTCTTGATTGGTCCTGTCCTTTTGAAACCTTGAGGGACATACCCAAGTTGATTATAGATAGGACTCGCTTATAGCATCCGATTGAAGATATTAAACTTGACGCTTGTTTGGAGGCAACCTAATTTCTTAGGAGTATTAATAAAAGTTTGGTTGAAGACTTTAAACTTAGCACTCTTGGGAGGCAATCTAATTTTTGCACTTAATTTATCTTTTTAGTTTATTTTCTTTCTAGGACAGACAGCTAGACTGGAGGGAGAATCAAAGCTTCAAGACCCATGCTGGACCAAGAACGCATTGGGTTAGATATATTCTTTTCTATCCCTTTTTATATTCTTTATTTTCTTACTCTATTTAGGACAATATCGATTAAGTTAGAAGAGAGAATAAAAATAATTAAAAATTTCGAATAAGTTAGTATTCAATGTTTAGACACCTAATCACGCTCAAAAGTCGAGCTGAACTAAGTATTTAAAAAAAAATAAATTGATGCATAGATCAGAGAGTTTGTGAGATATTAAGGGATCAAGAATTAAGAAAATTCAATAAAGAGTCAAGTCTAGAATATAAATATTTTTCTATGAGCACTTCTAATTCCTCTTACTAGTATCAAAAAAGAGTTTACTTTCTATGGGCTTGTATAGGGTAACTATACATTTTTTTCATAAAATAAACTATTTATAGAATAAAAGAAAGTTTCTAAGAACTTCATGCTGAGTAACTGAGTCTCTTTGCCTAAGCAAGAATTGAGTTTCGTATCAAAAGGTATGAAGGACAAAGAAGCTCTATTATAAAGCTAGTCTTAACTCGTAGTCCGTTTGATTCAAGCTAGTAAGTTCGAGGGATATTTTATATCTAGTATCCTAAAGCCATCTGGTTCGAAAATTATTGGCTGAAAACTCGCTACATGGGTCAGACAGAAAGCTTAAGGCGTTAAAACATTCAATAGCAGTACAATGTTAAAAAATATAAAATAAAAAAAATCAATAAATGAAAGATGGAAGTAACACTATATTTGCCCATATGAAAGTAGATGATTTAGAGATAAAGGTAGGGGCAATTTAAAAAAAAGTTTAGAAAAAATTTAGTATTCTTGGCTTAACTTCCATATTGAATGGTACTAATACCCCAATGATATAACTCATTCATGCTCTACTGAACATCAATAGCCTTTTTGAAATTTGCTTGGTGAAACTCGAAATTTTAAGCTAAACGATACTTAGTCCTAAATCCTTTGCAAAGTTCAAGTTGGGAGTATGATAAGTATCATAAATATTTTAACAAGAAGTATCAAAATATATACTAATAGATCTTTATTTTTTAGAAATTGATGTTTCCTTTTATTTTTTGCAGGAAAGATGCTCACCATTATAAAGAGCCGTATTCGCAGCAGATTGGATCCAAAATGAAGACCAAAAGGGCCCAAAACCTAGCCCACAACTGGCCCAAGACCAGTTGGTTCACCGTGGACCAGCTGGTCGGTCCACAGACTGATGCATAGGCTCACAGAAATAGTGGCCACGTCTACTATCGCGGTGCATGGGAGATACCATGCAGTCCACGCGCGGTGCACGGTAACAAGGTCATCCGATGTTTATTGTGGCATACGGGGCTGCAACGCGGGTTCGCGGGTGCGTGGACGTGCTGGCTTGCATGCGGGTCTGGTGGGCGTTCAGGCGGGCATGGGTTCGGGCGAGCGACCGGGCACGATAGGTGGTTGTGTGTATGCGAGCGGTGCAGACGCCAGGGATGCGGATGGGTCCTCACAAGCGGGCGCGCTTGACACGCAATGGGTGAGCGGTGCAGACGCCTGGGATGCGAACGGGTTCTCGCACATAGGTCTGGGACGCAGACGACAAAGGTCTTGGGGTTTTAAGAAAAATAAAAAAAGAAAGAGGCGGAGAATTTTGTGAAGGATTAGGAGACCTCACCCTAGCTACCTATTCTTACTTCTATTAGTCCCACGTTGCCTATCCAATAAATTTTCTCTCTCCTGACACTTATAAAAGACCTCCATACTTCTATCTTGAGAATCATCCTGGAATCCTTCAAATGCCTTACAAGGAGGGAGAAAAAAAAGGAGCAACCTATGAGCGGCTAATCCACCAGTCTCAGGAGAGGAGAAGAGATCTTGTAATGAAGCAGAGCGGGTTTTAATGTTCTAAATTTTTTTGTATTTCTATTATGATATGTAACAATAAAGATTATGCCTTTGATTATTAAAATATCATGAGTTCTTTATTTACTTTATTTTATACTTACATGCTGATTAAAACTAGGACAACCCTTACTTTCTGAAGATGCACCGTGATCTATGGGTATAAGGCATGCCGAGGAAAGAAGAGTTGCATATCTCGGACTTTTCAGAAATGTATCGTGATCTATGGATATGAGGTGTGCCGAGGAAAGACATGTGCCTTCTAGCTTTGATCTATTATTATTATTATTTATTTACTTATGAGATAAAGTCCTAGAATAGCTTATGTCCGAAAGGATAAGTCGTGATCTAAAGATACAGATCGTGCTCAAACGGAGATAAGCTATGTCCAAGGCCTAATTACAAGTATCTAATATCATTAAGAAAATATAACTCTGTTTAATGCAAGATTAACTCATAGCCTCTGAGATACTTGCTTTTATTTTATCCAACTTTTAGAATAGCTTATTTTCTGTTTACTTTCTTTCTATGCAACAATAAGTTTCTCTTTTATTCTTTTGTAATCACAACTCAGCCCTAGGTTCTTGAGGATACGATCCCGACTCATCTTATCTATATAGTTTGAGTTAGATTTTTAATTTTGACCACTCAATAACAGCGATCACTTGACCACAGGTGAGAAAATTTCTTTAAAATCAATATTCTTTTGTTGACCAAATCCCTTTACAACCAATCGTGTCTTATATCTTGGCTGTAAGCTCTTCTTTTCAGTTTTTAATCTGAACATCTACTTATTCTTGAGTGCTCTCTTATTCTTACGTAATTCCATCAACTCAAATATGCAGTTGTCATGTGAGGATTTTACTTCATTCTGCGTGGCTTTTAACCACTCTCTTATTTATTCATGATTCATGGCCTCTTGATAGCATTCAGGTTTCCCCATCAGCGATTATCACATGCTTATAAGGAGAATATCTCTGGGAAAGACGATACTCTCTAATAGATTTTTTTAACTGAGGCTCAACTGGTGGCTCTGGAGGAGCTTGCTCAGCATGCTCATCCGGTATATCATTATCAAATATGGGCTCATGAACTGCATTATCATCATCTTTCTGTACATCTCTCCCATTACCATTATTCCCATGGTAGGAGGCACTGGATCCAGATCAACATAATTTCTAGTGATAGACTTTGGCTTTCTCAATTTTTAAAACTTCAATAGTCCGATCTTCTAGAAATACAACATCTCTGCTTCTGATAACCCTTCTATCAACTAAATCTCATAACCTATAACCAAACTCTTTATGTATATAATCCAAAAATATACAGTATTTAGATTTTCTATCAAGCTTGGATCTCTCATCTTTAGGGATATGAATAAATGCCTGGTAGCCAAATATCCTCAAGTGATCATATGAAATATCTTTCCAATCCATACTCTTTCTGGCATATCACCTTGAAGAGAAACTGAAAGAGAAAAATTGATCAAATCCACTGCAGTTCTCATCACTTCACCTCAAAAAAATTAGACAATTTAACATGAGAGAGCATACATCGAATTCTTTCATAAATGGTATGATTCTTTCCCTCAACAACTTCATTATGTTGGGATATTTTAGGAATAATTTTCTCAAGCTTGATACCATGATTTTTGTAATATTTTTCAAATAGACTCCTATATTCACCACTATTATCTGCTCGAATACACTTTAACATATCTTTCTATTTCTCTTTCAATACCAGTATGAAAATGCATGAACACATCGAGCATTTGATCTTTAGATTTTAAAACAAAAGTTCATACCTTTCTAGCATGATCATCAATGAAAGTAATAAAATATAAAGCACCACCAAGAGTTCTAGCATCCATAATGCAAATACCAGTATGAATCAAATTCAAAACATATGATATTCTATGTGAAGGAGATTTATAAAATACAACTCTATGTTGTTTACTAGTTAAATAATTAGTGCATATCTTCAGAGCTGTACATTTGATAGAATAGAGTTTTTTTCTAACAAGAATGTCATGACCCTTCTTGCTTATGTGGCCAAGTTACTTATGCTATAATTCAGTGGAGGAATCTTTAGCTATATTCACCTTCGCCTTGCATAACTTTGTCTGCATCATGTAAAGTCTGTATGATTTCTTTCCTCTTGCTATCGCTAGAGAACCTTTGGTGAATTTTCATTTTCTTTCATCGAAGTAGCTGTGGTAACCTTCATCATCAAGTATTTCAGTAGAGATCAAGTGGAGGCAGATATCTAAAATATATTTCATATTTTTTAGTAATAGTTGGCATCCAATATTGATTTCTAAGCAAACATCTTCCATGCCTACAATTTTAATTACTCCATTTTCTATCTTGATGCTATAAATATCACCACTAATATAAGATGTGAAAAAGTCATGCTAAGAAGAAACATGAAAGAAGGCACCTGAGTCAACAATCCAAGTACAATCATAGCATGTAAAGTTCATAGAATCATCATTACAAATAATGACGATATCAATATCAGATTCAACTGCTGCAGTATCCTTTTCTTCTTTTTTTCATATTTCTTCGTTGATTGCTCTCTTTAAATTTTCTACACTCCTTTTTATATGCTCTGGCTTGCCACAATAAAACATTAATCTCTTTCTAAATTTGGACTTTCTCTTGGCTTATCATGATTATTAAAATTTATAAATTTTAATTTACTTCTCTCCTACCTTTCTGTAATCAATATCTCTGATATAGTTACACCCTATACTCTTTTCTGATCTCCTCATTAAGCATACTATCATTTACCATTCCCAATATTACCATACCATTAGGAGTTGAATTATCGAGTGACACAACTAAAGTTTTTCAACTATCAGATAGAGAACTAAGCAACAATAATACTTGCAACTCATCATCTTCATAGCAGCCAACTGATTCACTATATCTTGAAATCTACTCAAATGCTCGGCAACTGAACTTTCCTCTTTATATTTCATATTCACAAGCTTTTTGATCATGATTTGTTCTGTGTAGTCTTCTGTTCATAGCAGCTTTTTAGTTCTTCCATAAACTATGAGCATTAGTGTCTATGGTAATATGATAAAAAATACTATCATCTATCTATTTCCTGATCAATCCAACTATCTTCCTATTTATTTTCTGCCATTCTTACTGAGTTTTCTCACTTGATTTGGCACTATCCCCTTCAATGGAATCATATAAATCTTTACAGAATAATAAATCTTCTATTGAGGACTTTCAAATTGAATAATTAGAAGATGTAAGTTTAATCATACTTCTACCTATATATTCTTCCAATTAATCAATACAAAAAAATTCAATTAGTAAAAACTTTGCTCTGATACCACTTTATTGGAAAAAATTGCAATCACGGACAATAATATCGCAAACTTTTTTTTATACAATTAAATAAATTATCATAAAATAATAATAATTTTTATAAACTGCTCAAGCAATTAATAAGCAAAAATAATCAAGCAACTCACAAAAAGATGTTACAATTTTGATATGACTTTTTCACTATTTAGAATAATGAGATTGTTGCAGATCTTCTCTATATCAACTAGAGGTTATATAAATACATAATCATTAAGAATAAATTTAGTTCTATAATAAAACAATCATCACCAATAAAATAGATTTCAACAATAAATAGGGATAGAAGGCAGATCTCACTAAATATATAGATGCTCGAAATAATTAATGAAATAGACTCTTTCAAAGATCAGAACTATTCAATTTATAATTTTTGATATCAAAATAATATATTAAATATTATTAAATTAAATATGATCAATCATCCGATTATCTGATCAAATAATCTTAAAATTCTTCTTTCTCCTTCTTCTCTCTGTTGCCGTCATGTATTTTTGCTTTTTTTTTTTTCTTATGCTACCGCTAGTTTCTATGCCGCAC
>KE504683.1:666155-683346 GCA_000441515.1 Elaeis oleifera | reverse complement strand
AAGGTATGGATCCCACGTAAGAAGGGACCACAACAACAGATTGTACTTAGTTATTCAATATAGGATTAGTAAAAACATAAGTGTTTCAGCAAAATTTAGAGCTTCCCAAAGTCTTTTTGTCTTTTCTTGATGTAACAGGGGAAGGAAGACAACTCCCCATCTTTTATGAAATCATGGTGGATGATGGAAAGGAGGAAAAAAAAACGGGAAGATTCAAGAGGTTAGCAGACTAGGCAAACAAGCTAAAATGGCAAAACAGAGAAGAAATACAAATCTATTTGAGCCTCTACTTGGTATCAAAGAACTCAATAAGAACTAGATTTTCAGATGTCCTTCAATGATTTTATCCGATTTTTACCAAAAAATGATTGTCTGATCCAAGATTCCTTAAAAGGCGGAAAATATGGAGGTTTTTGCAAAATAGCATAGATAGAGTATTTTTTTAAAAAAAACCTAGCATTTGTTTTGGCCAAATGTGCCATAAAAGTATCATAATAAGCTGATTCCAAGCTCTCCTAACATCATCAGGCGGACTTTCCAAAGTCTTTGATCGAAAATTGGCAGTCAACGATGAATATTGACGCAAGTCTTGAATGTGGGCCAAATGCCAACCACTCCAATTTAAAGCCAACACAATTAGTCCATTAATCCAATCATAGGCCAATTTGCTAATCACTCAAAATTTAAAATATCTAAAATAGAATTTCTTTCCAAACCCTCATCCCCAACCTCTTGCCATCCAAAACGACAGGCAAAATCTTCAGTGACAGCACCTACATCCCTCTCTATAGCTTTAGCGACAAGGCCTCCCTCCCTCTCAAAATCTTTTACTTTTTTATATAATAGGGGAAGGAGAGAACTCTCTCATTTTTTATTTTTATTACATTGAAGTGGAGAATAAAATGAAAGAGAAAAAAGAAGATTCAAGAAGTCAGTACACTAGACAAACAAGCTAAAATGGCAAAATAGAAAAGAAATACAAATTTATTCGGTGCTCTACTCGTTTTCAAAGAACTCAATGAGGATCAAATCTTCGGATGTCCTTCAATGATTTTATCCAATTTTTTTTAAAAAAATTATTAATCTTAGAATTAATTTTGATGGTGTTAAAAATGTTTGAATATAAATCATGTTTACTGATGAATGCTTTTGAGAGATTATAGGATTTCTCAAAATATTCAAATAGTTTATCTAAGAAGTCTTCTCAAGTAAATTTATGTTCTCATATCAAAGACTTTGTTTCAAAGCAAAGAAATTAAGTTCTTTTGGATAAATGAAAAGTCTAGTTTAGAAGGACCTCTCAACAAGTTAAATTATATAAAATTAAGTTTGAGAAGACAAATCTAATCTAGAACAAGTTTGAACAAGAAAGCCATCTAAAATATTTTAGTATACATAACATGCCTTTGAGTCGACCAATTAAGAAGCTTAGCCGACTTAGTCTCAATCTGAGGAAAAAAGTGTTAAAATTAAGATGAACTTCATTAGTTGACCATGTTTTCATATTAGCCGACCAAGATAGGATCTTAGCTGACTCAAGAGTTTAGATGGCCGACCCAATCTCAGACTGATCAGGATGAACATAGAAAGGTGAAGATTCAAAAAAAATTTTGAGCCGACCCAGCAAACATCTTAGCCGACCAAGATTGGAGCTTAGCCGACTCATATAATCAGATAGTCGACTCAATCTTAGAGGCTAAAAAATAAGAAAGTAGTATAAATCAGCAAGTCTTTTGAGCTAATTCAAAAAGTCAGTTAGCCGATCAAGTCATCAAGTGAGCCGATTCAGAAGAAATCTGAGCCAATCCAGTCTCAAATAGACAGAATAAATAGAAAATTGAAAAATTTGTATTGTTATTGAGCTATCTCAGAGATTTTACTTAGCCAACATAAAGTTTCAGATTAGTCAACTAAGAGCCTGAATGAGCCGGCTCACACAATATTAATAAAATAATGACTAGTTTTTAAAATTTTTGAATGGACAAAATTTATTTGTAACAGCTATTCTCAAACTTTCAATGGCTAAAACATTAATTATGGATATTTTGAGGCCATAAATGAAGAGATTTTAAATAAGAACATAAGGGATAAAAGTGAGAAGTTTTAAGAAGCTTTTATTGAGTTATTCTTTAAGCTATTTGAGTAAAATTTATGAGAGAAAGTAGAAAGAGATTAAGAGTGACTTTAATTCCATCCTTCCAACATTTATTCAACTCATAAGAAAGTGCATTGATTTGAGCCAACTATTTTTGAGTAAAAGTATTGAAGCCTTCATCAATCCTTTCAAGCATTCAAAGAAGAAGTCAAAGCAGTCAAGAGCTCAACTACTTCAACTTCTTTTAGGATTTAAAGAATTTTATTGTTCTAAATTTTAAATTTTGTATATCTTGCTTTGTTTATTGCAATAAATTTTTTGGATGAAGAAACTTAGGATTGGCCCAAGCCTTAAGTTAGATATTATAAAATTTCAATTGGTATCTCTGTAAAAATCAACTAATTGATTATGAGCTCAGGATAAAAATTAATTATAAGATTTTGGATCGTGAGCTGGAAAAAATCAACTAGGTTGGATTGTGAATCCGCGAAAATAATTAGACTGTAATCTTGAGGGATTATAATTGAAATTTTCAAGTGAATTGACTTAAGGAATGGACGTAGGTGTTGAGATAAGCACTGAACCATTATTAATCTTATGTATTTATGTTTGTGTTGTTGTATTCATATTTATTTTTACTGCTTATTATTTTCTATTGAGAACCTCACAAACACTCTAAAATTATTTTGGATACAAGTTGTAAAATTAATTTTTAAAAAATCTAATTCACCCTCTCTTGACTTACCTTCTCTAAGAACAATATTATGTCTGATCCAATATTCTTCCAAAGGTTGAAAAGATGGAGGTTTTTGCAAAGCAGCGTAACTAGAGTTTTTTCTTTAAAAAAAATCTTAGCATTTCATTTTGGTCAAATGTGCCACAAGAAGATCATAATGGGCTGATGCCAAGCTCTCCTAATATTAAGCTTAACTTTTCAAGTATTTGATTAAAAATTGGTCGGCTAACCAATGAATATTGAGGCAAGTCTTCAATATGGACAAATGCCAACAACTCCAATTTAATAAATTGAAATGGAGAATACAAAGAAAGAGAAAAAAAGAGAAGATTCAAAAGGTTAATAGACGAGACAAATAGAATAAAATGGCAAAACAGAGAAGACATACAAATCTATTCAAGGCTCTGCTCTGTGTCAAAGAACTCAATGAGAGCCAGATTTTTGGATGTCCTTCAATAATTTTGTCCGATTTTTACCAGTAAAATGATTTTGACCGATTCAAGATTGTTCCAAAGGTTGAAAATATGGAGGTTTTACAAAGTACCGTAGATATAGTATTTTTTTAAAAAATATCTTAGTATTTGTTTGACCAAATGTATTATAAAATATTATAATAAGTCCATTCCAAACTCTCCTAACATCATTAGGCCGAACTTTTCTAAGTCTTTGATTGAAAATTAGCTGCTCAACCACGAATATTGCGGCAAATCTTAAATGCGGGCCAACTACCAACCACTTCTATTTCAAGTGAACACAATTAATCCATCAGCCCAATCGCAGACCAATTTGCCGATCACTAAAATTTAAAATGTGAAACCTCTTTTCTTGCCGAAACCTCGTCCGCCGGCTCTTCCCATCCAAAACGAGAGGCAAAATCTTCGGCGACAACACCCACATCCCTCTCGCTTGCTTTAGCCAAACGCCCTCCAACAAGATCTGGCGGCGGCGCTTCTTCCCAACTTCACCCTGCAAGATTGGTTCCTCCGAGAATCCAACCACACTTGCTGCAATCTCGTCGAAATCCAACGGCCCACGGTTCCAACATCGAGAGAGCCAGCAGCCTCAAATCCATGCTGCAAAATCTGACGGCTTCGCCTCCACGAAAGCAAGATTCAACCACTCGGAATCCGGCCGCCGCTGTCTTCATTCTCACAGGTCCGGCCTCTCCGCGTCAAGTGGCCACGCTAGCTACCTCAGATCTCTTTCTGCTGGACAGGGCAGCTCGACAGGTTTCAGAATATTACGTTGGCACGAAAATTCCTTGGGTATGTTTTCATTCTTGCTGAGTGACTTTGGGTTTTGCGAGCGAATCGCTCCTTGAACAACTCGCACCAGTGTAATCTTGTACTGTAAATATTCCGACAATAAAAGGGAAGCTTATCACTTCCTCCTTTTCCACTCGAAAGGAAAAAAAAAATACTGCTGACAGTGGAGGAAGGTGCAGTGTGGCAGAGGCTGCCATCATTATTTGATCCACAAGATCACCGATACCATGGTACAGGGAGCACTTAAACAGGCCGACTTCCAGGTTTCGCACTTCACAAAAGTTCAATCAGAAGTACTCGAGATCAAGAGGGAGCTCGAGTTTTGTCTGCCTTCCTCAGGTATTCAGACACATACAAAGACAGCAACCAACTTGTAGATACATGGGTGAAACAGGTCAGGGAAGTAACGTTTGACATCGAGGACATCATTGACGATTATACCTGTCTCATGGAGGAGCGACAAAGCCATAGTGGACTCAAGGGTCGCGTCCACAATGCCATATACTGTTGCAAGCACATCAAGTCTTTGTGTAAGATCGCCGCTCGGTTAGAACAAACAAGGACGGTTCTTCGTCACATTGTGGGAAAAAAAGGACAATTTGGCATTAAGACACCTGAACGATCAACTCGATCAGAGGACGAGCATGAACTGAGCGTCCGTCTTGCAGATTCTGCACATTTCATTGAAGAAGATGAGATTGTTGGATTCAAGCAGCATGCTGATCTTTAGTCCATTGGCTGATGGATGAGGTGCCAGGGCGGACCGCAATTGCCGTGTGGGGGATGGGCGGTGTGGGCAAGACCACCCTTGTCACTAGCGTTTACAACAGCCCGACATTAAGAAGTCGCTTCAATTGCAATGCATGGGTTTCTGTTTCTCAGAACAGTGACACCGTTGATGTACTCAGGAGAATCATAAAAGAACTGTATCGAGAAAAAAGGGACGTCACTCCGGCGGACATCAACCTCATGGATTACAGGAGGCTGGTTGAGACACTACGCACACATTTGCAGCAGAAAAGGTATCTAATTATCTTAGATGATGTGTGGCGTACAGATGTTTGGAATTATGTTAGTACTGCATTGTTTGATAATAATTCTGGGAGCAGAGTAGTTATCACCACCCGGAACCAGGATGTAGCTTCAATTGCAGTTGAGAGCCGAGTTTTAAGACTGGAGCCTTTAGAAGAACACGAGGCTTGGACTCTCTTCTGTAGAAACGCGTTCCGTAGAGAGAAGGAAAACAATGCACTCCGGAGCTGGAGTATTGGGCTAGGAAATTGCTAGCAAGTGTCAAGTCTTGCCGTTGGCCATAGTGTCTATAGGCAACCTTCTATCATTAAAGGAACGGAAGAATTGGCATGGAGGTATGTTCATGATGCCCTGGTTTGGGAACAAAGTGATATTCCGGAGGTCCAAAAGGTATCCACTATCCTGAACTTCAGCATCAATGATCTACCCTATTATCTCCGGAGCTGTTTGTTATACTGCAGCCTATACCCAGATGATTATGAGATGGAAAAAAACACATTGATCAGATTATGGGTGGCAGAAGGTTTTGTCGAAGAACGAGGAGAGAGCACAATGGAGGAGGTGGCTCTGGACTACCTCAACCAACTCGTCGGCCGATGTATGCTCCAGGCAAAACATACCGATTACATTGCAAAGACCGATTGCTTCAAAGTTCATCATCTCGTGAGGGACTTGATCATGGCTAAATCAAGAAATGAGAGTTTTGTGAGGTGTATGACAAGGAATAGAAGGCAGGTCAAGTGATAGAGTTCGACGTCTTCGGTTACAAACATGAAAGATTACTGGTTCAGCACGGAGAAGCCACAACTGCGCTCCTTACATGTGTTCTCCCCAGTTCCGTTCCACTTATCTTTCTCGAGCTTGAGGTTATTGAGGGTTTTAAATTTGAATCATACTTGTATAGAGAGACTCCCAGATGCACTAATCTATCTTTTAACCTACGCTTCCTGAGTTTACGGTACACTATGGTTAGAGAGCTACCTGAAGCCTTAGGTAAGCTGCGGAAGCTAGAAACTTTGGACACTCGGTACAGCAGGGTGGACAAATTACCAAGTGGAATAACAAAGTTGGAAAACCTGCGGCACTTGATGGTTGATAATTTCTCTGAAAGTAATTCTAGATATTATGAGGACGTTCTCGGTTTGCAAGTTCCAAAAGGTATATGGAACTTGAAGCGCCTTCAAACATTGAAGACCGTGGCGGCCCATGAAGGAATGATACAGCGTCTGGATAATTTGACCCAGATGAGAGTTTTAGGAATATCCGATGTTACAAGCATCCAATGCACGGGTCTGTCCACCTCCATATCAAAGATGAAAGTCCTCCATGGCTTGGTGGTTTACACTAAATACAAGACAGAGATGTTGCGGCTGGAAGCTCTCTCCCCACCACCGCTTCTTCGAAAGCTCAGTTTGGGTGGGAAGCTGGAGAAGGGGTGCTACCTTGCTGGCTTGGCTCTGTCACAAATCTGAGCAAGTTGAGATTGAGACAATCAGGGCTTAAAGAAGATTCACTTTTCTCACTCTCTATGTTGCCCAACCTGGAATATCTCAGTCTTGAGGAGGCATACGAAGGAGAAAAGTTACACTTTCACGGAAGATGGTTCCCTAAGCTTAAAATACTCTGGTTTCGCGACATGGCCCATCTCAGTTGCATCGAAATAGAAAAGGAGGCTCTCACAAACCTCCGTAGCTTAATTCTGGTCGGTTGCAGAGAGTTGAAGATGCTGCCATTGGGTATCGAAAACCTCAGCCATCTTCAGAAATTGGGATTCGACAGCATGCCAAATGAGCTACTCCAGAAGCTGCGCCCAGGTGGGGAGGATCGCCAAAAGGTTAGTCACATCCCCATCGTCAGGGGCTGGGTCATGAGGGAAGACAAATGGATCGAGGAAAGTCTTTCCTGATCTTCTCTTCACCATTCACCGTGGGCTCAATGGCCACAGCAGGTAATGCTCTGTTATATATCCCAGTTTCATTTTCTCACGCCAAGTTACAGTGCTACTACCGTATGACTTTCAAAACTTTGCTGGATTTTCCTCGTGTCATTCACCTTTCATAGTTGCAAATGCAAATCCTCCACTTCTTTCAGCATCCCTGTCATAAAGTACCTGAAAATATTTTTAGATCAATTAAAATTGAAATGATCAAAAACAATAATATGCATTTTAACAATCTTGCTGTTTCCAAAAAAAAAAAAAATCCATCTTACTGTTTTGAATAGCGTTGGTGTTTAGGTCAGGATGTGCTGTTGCTGAACAATATTGAAGATTATATTATATAATTCAAGGTCTGGAATCATCTTTCTTGTAGTCGATTAGGGAAAATCCATTATGCAACTTCCTTTCATAAAAATGCATGTTGCTAATGAGGACTGAAACACATATAATTATCAATATCACAAATTTGGAATTGTTTCCATGCATATATATATATATAGTTCAAGATCAGACTTTTGAGGTTTATAAAGGGGCTATGGTACTTAAAAATGTCTTCCTTAATCTTCTTGAAGATTGAAATGAACAGCATGGAGCTAGAAATTGGTCTTTGCTTATTGTTTTACATACTTATCCTCAAAGGGGCATCTTCATTAAAGCTAGCATTTGGTTGCCATCCTTGGCCTAGCAGCAGCCTATTCTGCTTTCTCCCTTGTTCTCTTCAAATTGTTTCTTCTATAATAGTCAGTTTTCATCTTCGTCTTTTGCTGGCATTATTTCTTCTTAATATTGGCTCATTTTTTGATGGATAAATATTATAAAAAATTAATCAATTTTTTATTGATCAACTTACCTATATTCTTATGCTTTTCAAAAAATCAAAGTTATTTTTTCAGAATAATATTTATCCATAAAATTGAGAAAAAATCTTACCCACCACCTAGAGGGTGGCTAAATCATTTTCTCATCTGCTAATAAAATAGATATTTAATTTTATTCTTAAGATGTCTCCCTTCTCATTTTCGATGTCTTCATTATTCAATGCTCAATAACACAGTCGTTCATATTTTTCAAACATAAAAAAATATAAAGATATTATGAAAATATGGATAAATTTTGTAACTTATCCAAAAAAAATAGGAATACAAAAGAATATGGGTAACAAGTTTCAAAATCACTTTTTTATGTATAAAAGAGCATAGATAAATATTTTTTCTTATCTAAATGTTGTTTAGAAGATTTACTTAGAAAAATAAAGGTTTTCAAGACAAATTTTTATGCACAGAAGAATCGGACCCTTAGCTGCACATCTTAGCCTACAGGCAATTAGTTTCCTTCTCTGAGGCAACTGTTGTTGCCTGACTCATGTAAATAATACTCTGTGCATTCTTATCCTTCAGCAATAAATGAAATTGAAAGGCATACGACCTCCCTTATCATCAAAAAAAAAAATGAAATGGGCTAATTTATGTGTACCAAAAAATAAAAATCTGTCAGCATATCCTACCCATGGCCATATTTCTCCTCCCTTTTCCTGTGTAATTTAGAGGACCTAGACTATTGTGAATTATGACTATCCTAACCAATCGGAGCCAGCCACAAACTCGCCCTCGCTGATTCCAGTATCACCTCTATGTACGCTGCATTGCATCATCGCTCGTGGATACGCTGGCACCCTCCCTTCCGTTATGCAGTCACTCTACCTAGCTCAATGCTATTGTACGCCTCCTACTTCTCCTTCTTCTCCCTCCAAGAAAATAGTTGTTGGGGTGTTCCTTTCCTATTTTCAGTTTGCCATTACGAAGCCAATCCAGAAGAAAATATGAGATTAGAGAGATTTTTTTATTAAAAAAAAAAAGAATGGCATGATGAGAGGAGAGAGGTTGGTGATGGTCGGATGGAAAGAGAGCCCAGGAAATATGCGAGTGGGAAATATGTTGGTTGGTGATGGTCGGATGGGAAGAGAGCCCAGGAAAGATGCGAGTGGGAAGTATGGTGGCGTCCCTTTTGCCCTGGCTCATCCATCGCTTTGCCGCCGCCCGGCTTGTCCCCAAAGCCATCGAGATGAAATGCCCAGACTGACTAATTTGGGTCAGCTTGTTTGGGTTAGTCTCAATCCTTGATTGAGTAATTTACTAAAGAGAAATGCTTTGAGTAATTTACTAAAGAGAAATGCTTTGTGCACCACAGGCGGTGCGCACCACCTATGGTGATTAGCTCATGTGCAGAGCCGAAGTGTGACATTTAAGAAAAAAAAAAAAATTTTTTTTCTTCCGACCCTATTTGTGGGACAATCATCACAAATAGATGGTACGTGTGGTGCTGCACCGCCCACGGTGCACAAAGCATTTCTCTTTTACTAAAATTTTTGAGACTATGCCTGATTTGAAGCCAGAGTAAAATATTAGGACTGGGCTTGGGTAGGAGCCATGGCAAGTGGGTAACGATCGTAGCATTAGTTTTTGTATGACCCATGGCACACTAATGTCCCAATAAACTAAACAGCTATTCCCATCAATTGCAATATATGCCCGGAACAGCGGAATATTGTAGAACTGATTAAATGGTATGGAACTTGGGATTCTGAACTTTTGGAACAAATCTTGCCACTCAATATTGCTCAAATTATTAAGGAAATTCCTCTTCCTAAAAGTCAATGTGAAGACAAGGTGGTCTGTAATGCTTCAAGATCATCTAAACTGAGGATTAAAGGTGTGATTAGAGTTGTTAAGCAAGACCAAAAAGAGAATGAGAAGAAGAATCTTATATGGGTGCGAAAATTGAAAGTGGCCCTAGTGTTAAAATATTCATGTGGAATTGCGTTGGGATCGTCTACTTTGCAAGGAATTCCTTTATTCAAGTGGACTTATTGCTGGTCAAAATACTCTCTGTGACTTGTGCCAATCATCAATAGAGGACCTGCGACATTATCTCTTTGATTGCTCTCATGCAGCTCAGACTTGGGTTGCATTGTATGGTCATCATCAGCATATTTCTCCTATTACTTCCAATCAGCTGCTCATACGGATATGCTAGTTGGTTCCTCTAATGATTTCAACCGAACACAAGTAGCTTATACCACTTGGGCAATTTGGATTAGTATAAATGAGCAGCTTTTCCACAACAAAGAGAGTAATCCAATTAGCATCTTTAGTTTAGCTCATTGTCTTGTAGAGGAATATTTAAGCCGTAGCTCAAAGTTGACTGGAGTCATGGATCAACAGAACTGGGATACCTGCAACTCTATGAGGTCGATTAACCTTTATCCAACATCAGTCTCTTGGGTACCCCATCCCTATGGCCTAGTTAAGTAACATTGATGCTTCTTGGAATGAAGAAACTGTTTGGATGGGCTACATTATGAGGAATCATGAAGGCAATGTGTTACATGCTGGAACATGGTAATCTCAAATAGCTACTATACCGATGGTAGAGCTATAAGCGACATGGAGTACTATGGTCATAGTAGTTCATCATTTCAAGTTGAAAGCTATTTGGTTGGAGGGTGATTCAGCAATGGTTAATTAAATGGATCTCTGATATTTATAATTTGTCTCTTTGATTGAAATAAAGTTTCTTCATCCACTACTCATTGGATATTAAAAACTCTTTAGATTAATTCTAGTTACTCATTGTTACAGAGAAGGAAATCAGCCAGTGGATAGGTTAGGTAGATTGATGGTTAATGCAGATTTTTTCTATTTCCTTATTGCCTTTCGAAATAAGGACTCTGATTTCACTTGATATTGCCAGAGTTCCATACTTTTATTTGTAGTTTGTTTATTGGGTACATGCTCCCACTTGTACCAAAAAAATAGAAGAAGAAGACCGCTGGGACCAAGCTCTGCTTCCATGTATAAAACTCAAAACATACTCCAGACAAACCGAAGTAGAAATGTGGTACCTATTTTACTTGGATATGGATTAGTCAACATAAATCAAAAGAAAAATTCACTCGAAAAGGTGAGTGGAAGTGGATGAGATCCAAGATTTTGGAGTTCCAATTTCAACATGGATCAGAGATAGATTAGGGTTTTATAATTCTCTATGGCTGCCATTGCTGAACGAGTTAGGAGCCCAGCCGCTTTATGGGAGTCTAGAAGGAGAGCAGGAAAGGTCTCATGTACTAGATATCGTTATCGGTGTTTGCTCCAAAACTCCCAACTGCCAATTGTCTCAACTTTTTAATTGCCAAAGCTACTTTTGCCATCTTGTGTAGGGTTTGGGTTGCATTCTTCGTGCGAAAGAATGATTGATCCAATGATTCACATCACAAAAGAAGATCAATTGTTCTTTCGTGCGAAAGATACAGCCCGCACCCTGTTGTGTAAGCTATGCATCAGAATTTTACGAGTAGGGCATTTCCATTCTTGAAATCTACCATTCGAAAGACACAGCCTGCACCCTGTTGTGTAAGCTATGCATCAGAATTATACAAGTAGGGCATTTCCATTCTTGAAATCTGCCGTGCATGATGGTGGGCTCAAAGCAGAAATTATATTTTGGTTTATTTGATTTGGGTTGTTACATAATAATGAACTTAGCATGGTCTGTGTCGTTTGAGCTCCTTGTATGAATTCATCCATAACTACGAGTCTACAGCTCATTTTCTCCTCATATGAATTACCTACATTGATCCATACATGACCACAACTCATTACATCCATATGGATCATGTGGACATGTATATATATATATATTTTTAATAAGCAGTATGGTAATGTTTACATGTTACCATGAAAAAAAGAATAACACATAGCTTTGACTAGTATCTTCATTATTCATTGGTAGAAGGGTAAGGTCTACAAACTAGAAGTTGGTTAGTGTGATTAGTATTGAAATACAATATAATTGATATGGATACTCTATTTCTAAGCTATGCCATTTCTGGAGGGAGGGAGGGAGGGAAAGCGGAAGAGAGGCCATATAAGAGTTTTACATAGACAAATATAAAACACATTATTTTCATTTTTAATATAATAAATTATCTTCCTTTCTTTAAATAAATAATATTCTATATTTTATAGTAAAATTACTTTTGAATTTTGCTTGATTGCCCACACCTTAATATGAATGGATATGTTTACTTTTTTATGAAGGTGAATGTTAGCTTATAAATGCGCACAAACTGATAATGCTTACATGACATGTATGTTAGTGAAAATAAAATTTAGAGGGCATTAAAACAAGATAAGGGTAGCAATTGGTTTAGGTAGGACTATATGTAGGTCAGGTTGGATACAAATAAATTATAATTTGTCAAGCCCGAAGCCAATCTATTTATTAAATAAGTCAAAAAATCAGACCCAACCCCAACATTTTATTAAACCGGTAGCTCAAACTTAATCTACAATTGATTGAATCTAGTTAAACAGGTTAAACATTGCCACCACTAAAACAAAGTAGATTACTCTTTATAAACAATTCTTTGAAGGTTGAAGGTTTATTACTTGTCTACATAAAAGCTTCTTATATTCTTTTACCGTGCTCTTTTGTTTGTTTTTTTTTTTTGGCCTAAAAGGGAGGCAGTGCCACTCTAAATTTATTAGAAAGAGTATTCACAAAAAATTACAAGGGAAACTACAATGGAGATTGCTTGGGGAGAGGGAGAGGAAAGGATCTTCCTCACTCAAAAAAACATAGAGATTACCAGAAACCTTTCCATCTTGGGAGACGTTTGAACGCCGCAGAGCAACCAATCCTGTATATAGAAAAAGAAGCACGCAGAGACAAATAAAAGCAACTGCAGCAAGCATAGCCCTCAGATACAACAACCACAATGACAAAAAACAAAGCTGTAACCTGAGGAATTTGGTCCAAATTAGAGCCAAAGGCCATGCTTCCTACCTTGCCTTTCCCAATTACATAATTGAATGCATTGCTTATGGTTTATTTAATTAGGTATAATCTCTATTCTACCAATTAACCTATGCATTAGCCCAGCCAACCATTACTTTGTCAACTAGTACCAATTGTTTAGCCCTCTGTGATTGACGTAAAATGAAGTACAATGATTGGATGTTAATTATAGCATTAAAAATATTGCACCTTGCCAGGTAAAGAAAAAACAACACCTCCGTACCTGTCATTACAGCATATGATAATGTATTTTGGTAAGCAACATATGATAATGTGTTTTTTTTGGTAAGCAGCATATGATAATGTGTTTTTTGGGTAAGCAGCTTTTTATTTTTATTTTTGGTATAAGCAGCGTATGATAATGTTTGGTAAGCTGGTTTGGACTTTTACAAAAAGTAAGCCATAACAGTGTATCAAGACTGGTTCGGAGTTTTGAAACCATTCACACGGACGACTTGCTCAAAGTTAGGCAGCATGTTCGGATTTTTTCTTCTTTTTTCCTTCGTGTGAGTAGCATTTCTTGACTTCTTCAAAGCCTTCCGGTGCTTCTTCTTGCCAATTTAAACAATTAAAATTACAATGTAGATTTTTTCGAAAAGAAGAAGTCTAGAAGATCACGTTGCATTATCGGACGTAAGTTATCACGTTGCATTACAGGTGTCGATGTCATTGGCCTCTTCAAGTGGTTCGCTTAGTGAGCCGCAGTCACAACGCTAGGAGAACCAGGCAATTATCAAGACATCTGCGACGACTTGCAAGTCTGCTGCCAATACTTTTAAAGCTGTCCCTTGTCTAATCTGATGCCCGGATAAAGACAATTATTTATGTCCCAAAGACAATTATTTATGTCCCGAAAAAGAACCTCAGCTTCTTGTTCAATTCATTTGCTTTACTGCACTTGCTCGAAAGGTTGACTGTCTTCCTTTATTTTAAGTAAAAAATGGAGGTAAATTTCTTTAACTAGCAAAGAAAATATTTTTAATTCAAAGTGTTAGTTATGGTCAACTCAGAAGCCTTTTTTTTTTTTTTCTTTTTTAAGATAGCATAAATGAGTTTCTGACTCCCGACACCTTTTTTTTTTTTAAGTACATTATTGTGCTCCCCCTTGAAATTTGGGATAATTACCTGATCTCATTTAACATTTCGAAAGTATACACATAAATTCTTAATTAAATAAAAAAATTTAAAAATAAAATTATGAAATAAAATTATGAAATAAAATTATGAAATAAAATATAAAATATTTTAAGATTCAAATACGTGAGGTAACTAAGATCATCAGATTATTAATAGAAAGATATTTTATATCATGCATATAGTAAAATTAAGTAATAAAATATATATTTTAAATATTAGATGAAATTTATAATTATCTCAAACTTCAAAAAGACTTATTGTAATTTATTTTTTTATTTATGAGAACTTTTAAAGCAGTATGAAAAGACTTGTATTGCTGAAAAATTTAGTCCCACATCTGTTGTAAGTCAAAAGTACTCTATTTTATATGAGATAAGAGTACACTCTATTCTTAGAAAGCATTTTTTGGGCCAAAGCCCAGAGAATAAAATCATGAGGCTCAGTAATCACAAACGTACCAGTTACGGCCCAAAAACCGCAAATCTATAAGCTACGGCAACCACAAGCATGCGAGCTATTGCCCAAGAACTGCAAGCCTCAATTTGTATGAGTCTTAGAATCTCCGGACCACAATAGAATGATGCTAGAGGAAAAATCCCTTCAATAAGATAGAGTCCCCCGACTGGAGGGACTATTATTACAGAGGGATTTAGCCTTACATCGGTTGTGAGTCTGGGGTAATTTACCTTATATGAAATAGGCAGCTGCAAGCGTATTAATTACAGTCTAGAATTCTTGAGAAGCTTCCAAATTTGACCAATTCAATTAGATGTCACCTCTTAAAGTATAAATACTATCAAATCAGAATTTGAGACCGGAGCGTATCATACGGATGTTTAGAATTAGATATTTATCTATTCATCAGTGAGAATTTGTAAGAACCATCGTATTTATGGATCAAGTATGGATTTGTATATTTCTTCACGTATTTGTCAAGCATGCTTGCTCATGTCTCTTTGTAACAATACAAGACACCTAGATCAAATGATTGAGACAATAGATGAATGGTATCATGATTTGTTTATTGATAGGTATAAAGAATTATGAATTTTTTGGCCCAGAATCCTTTAATGCGCTGAAAAAAATCTCATGATAATGTACCATGATGGGTGAAATTCTGGCAAAATTGAAGTAATGGTAGGATTTAGATGATCTCTATGCCAACACCAACAAACCTTATCAACTCAATCGAGCCAAATAATAATATATTGTATAAAAAATTATAGCAGAAGGATGATGACTAATGGGAACTGGGTAAGGGAATTAGGTCCTGTACAATCCTCAGCCGAATGCGCAGTTGTGTTGCGATTGTATACCGCCTATTTTCCCCTTGTTTTTCCCCGCCACCTAAGCCGCATGTGACCAACCGGCATGCTAACTGCCAATCACAGGCACGTGCAGAATCTTTACAAGGTGACGTCACTGACTTTGGTGTTGTGTCCAACCAGCCTGCATGGAATTTTTTTTACTCTTAAAGTAGTACCTGCGATGGAATTTTTAATGGATAATAAAAACAGAAGAAAGCGCTAACCAATCCAACTCATGTGAATGTTGTAGACCAATTGATTTGATCCAAGTGGACAACAAGTGAACCATTGCACCAAATTTGCTATGGAGAAACTTTAGGGAGATAGAAACGAATTTCTTATGCGCACCATTTCTTTAAATAATGTGCCTGGGTTTGAGTCTGAGCTAGATTAACCCATTAAAATAACATGGTCCTGATATTGAGACTTTCTATCCATTTTCCACCTTGGTTAATTAATTAGTTTTTTATCCATAAAGTAAATAATAGTAGAGCTCTGTTTACAAATATTGAGAGCATATAAACCCCTAGACTAAAGTTTTCATCCTCTACAATTTACTTTTGGATTGGATCGGAGAGCCGGTTCGACCATTGTGGACATCCGTATATTGCATAAGGGTCATAATTAAGAAGATCTTATATATTACACCGTTATGTAAGGTGGTCATAATTAAGAGGATCTTATATATTAGACCATTATGTAAAGTCTACTCAATCATGATCGTTGTGCTATACATGGATGGTTATGACCGGCGAAGAAGGTCCTGACTTCACAACAGTCGTTCCATAATTCCATACAGCCACCATTTATTCACTAAAAAAAAAATCAAAGAAAAAACCACTAAAACCTGGTTTAGATAGTACAGCACCTGCTCTTTCCGGCTATGGGGGGACTCGAATCGCAAAGCCAACCGTTCTTGCTTCAACCGCCGCATGTATCTGCTCCAGGCCAACGTAGGTGGGCACGGGGTAGGCAGAATGAGTGGTGACTAGCCTCGTCTAATCTGAAATAAGAAGATAGTACTCGGGACGGATGTCATTAACACATGATTTTTCTACTCACGTCTCGGTCAATTAGGACGATGCCGCGATGCTTCCTACGATGAGAAAATCTTTGTGGACCACATCCGATGCGACAGATATTGATGTTGAATATATCATTCAATTATTTAAATTATGTAACCATCATTTTAATATATATTTAATAATATATTAATTTTATTATTTATTTTTTATTAAATTTAATAATAAAAATATTTTTTATTTAAAATTATGGCATCTCATGATCACAGTGCCTTATGTTTATAATTTTTCAAAATTATTAAAAATATTATTTTATCATTAAAATTATAAATTTTAATAATAAAATATATTTTTTTTTATAATATTTCGTGATCAAATTATGAATAGGAAGTTATAATTTGATCGTAAAATATCGTAGTATGGTCATATAATGTCACAATTTTTTAAAAAAATATTTTATTATTTAAATTTTATATAAAATAAATTATAAATATTAATAATATTAAAAATTAATGATTATGGGATATATATATCAGACAAGATGATATATTTTTTCTGCACCGCGTGAGGTGCGCAAAAAATTACTCTCCTCGGATGCTTCCCAGCTGAAGGGGATGTTGATTAAACTATCCTCTCTCTCTCTCTCTCTCTCTCTCTCTTCCAGAAGTTGAAGACCATTCAACGGCTCTCCTAACCTTCGCTTCCAACCCACGAAGCCACCGCCTCCACCTCTCCCCCTCTGGTCCCCCATTTCACCTGACTCCAGGCCCCTGATCTCTCTTCTTTCCCCGTCCTCGAATCC
>KE504683.1:637384-666135 GCA_000441515.1 Elaeis oleifera | reverse complement strand
CCTCTCTCTCTCTCTCTCTCTCTCTCGGTAGAGATAGGGTCCCCGGCGGCGAAGAGGGGGAGATGAAGAACGTCGGCTCTTTCTATCTCCCCCTACCTAATTCAGTGATGACACTGGCTGGCTAGGGACACCAACTCCATCCCGCCGCTTGCCCAAAAACGGTGTAGGATCGAACATACTGCTCGCTCCGGGCCGGCCGACAATTATTCCCAGGTCTTCAATATTGTGGCAAAACTTCTTGTTAATAATCGGAGCCAAGATCCAGGAGGGGTGGGAGAAGCAGAATGGCGGAGATTGTAGTGAGCAGTTTGATCGAAAGATAACGGAGGCCCTGGCATCGGTGGCCATCAGGCGGTAGGCTCCCTGCTTACCCCGAACGACAAGTCCACTCCAAGATAAGCGACATCAAAGGAGAACTCCATGTCATGCAGGAGTACCTCCGGTATGCCGATCGCTACAGAGGCAGTGACCGTCAAGTCGTCCGAGCCTGGCTCAATGGTGTCAGAGACGTTGCATTTCAGATCGAAGACATCGTCGACGAGTACACCTATATCATGGCTAGACGGAACCGGAGCAACCTCCTCATGGGCCACCTCTTCCGTGTCTTCAACTACTGCCACGACAGGGCTTTGCATGACATCGCCACTCGGCTAGAGAAGGTGGAGATCAAGCTCGGCCGGCTCTCCGAGACTAACAGACGATACAGCCTCAGGATCGGAGAAGGAACGTCAGATAACTTCAATAATGAACGCGAGATGGGTTGGCGTCTCGCGGTGTCTGCGCACTTCCTGAAAGAAGATGGCATATTTGGGGTCGAGAAGCAAAGAGAGCAACTCATCAGGTGGCTGACGGATGAGGAGCCCCGAAGGACGACGGTCTCCGTCTGGGGCATGGGAGGTGTTGGCAAGACCACTCTTGTCACCGGTGTTTACAAAGGTCAGAGGATCATCGGCCGGTTCGACTGCCGGCTGTGGGTTTACGTGTCTCAAAGCTGCACGACCGACGATTTGCTGAGAAGAATCATGAGAGAATTCTACCGTGAAACGACGGAGGCCGCTCCGCATGACATCTGCTCCATGGATCACAGAATGCTGGTCGAGACTATCCGTGCACATCTGCAGCAAAAGAGGTACCTCATTATCTTAGATGATGTTTGGCAAACAGATGTTTGGACCAATGCTAGTGATGCTTTGTTTGATAATAATCGTGGGAGTAGGGTTGTAATTACCACTCGGAAGCAGGAAGTAGCTACAATGGCAGATGATTGCCGGGTCGTAAAACTAAAGCCTCTGAAGGAGGAAGAGGCATGGACTCTCTTCTGTAGGAAAGCATTTCAGAGAGAGAGGCATAGAATTTGTCCTCAAGAGCTGGAGTATTGGGCTAGAAGACTGGTGGAGAAATGTGAAGGCTTGCCTTTGGCTATAGTGACTCTAGGCAACGTCCTGGCACAGAGCGCAAAGACAGAGTTGGCATGGAAGAATGTTCATGATAACCTCTTATGGGAGAAAAGCAATAACCCGGATCTCCACAAGGTTTCTGTAATTTTGAGCCTTAGCATCAACGATCTACCAACTTATCTAAGGAACTGCTTCTTATACTGCAGCATATTCCCAGAGGATTATTTGATAGAAGGAAAGGTTGATAAGGCTATGGGTGGCAGAAGGTTTTGTCAAAGGAGAAACGGGAGAGAGCTCAAGGGAGGAGGTGGCAGAGGATTACCTCAACCAGCTTGTCGGCCGATGTATGCTGCAAGTCGTACACAGGAATGAATTCGGAAGGACGACCGCTGCCAAGTTCATGATCTAATGAGGGAATTGATTGTGGCCAGATCAAGAGAAGAGAATTTCTGTGAAATTTATGACAACAATTTGAGAGGGAATGTGCAACATAGAGTTCGAAGGCTTTCAATAATTGGAGGCAGGGGTGATCATCAGTCTAGCATGACATTGGAACAACTCTGCTCCTTCCATGTCTTCCCATCGTCATCAGTTTTGTCCCCTTTATTACTTCCCAAATTTAAGCTACTGAGGTTTTGGATCTGCACTGTGCTCCTATTGATAGAGTACCAGATGAAGTGGTCCATCTCTTCAACTTGCGCTATTTGAGCGTAAGAGGGACGAAGGTGAGAGAGCTTCCAAAGGCAGTAGGTAGGTTGCGGAACCTAGAAACCTTGGATGCATGGCTCGCTTGTGTTGAGAACTTACCTAGAGGAACAACAAAGCTAGAAAATTTGCGGCACTTGATGGTGAAGAAAATCCAAAGCAAAACTTCAAGATACACAAATAGCGTTACCGGGTGCATGCTCCTGATGGAATAGAAAATTTGAAGAGCCTGCAGACACTAAAGGCTGTGGTGGCAGATGAGGACATGATAAAACAGCTGGGAAATTTGACACATTTGAGAAGATTGGAGATAGTGGAAGTGAGAAACATGCACTGTGCTAAGCTATCCAAATCCATAGTGAACATGAAACACCTACGCCACTTGGTTATTGCAAGAAATACAGGCAAGAGACTTTGTCGTTGGAAGCTCTCTCCCCTCCACCTCCCCTGCTTCGAAAGCTCGGTTTATATGGAAAGCTGGACCAGGAGAGGTTGCCCAACTGGTTAATCTCCCTCGCGAACCTCACGCATCTAACACTGCAGTCATCTGGATTTGGGAAGATTCGCTTCGTCTGCTATCCTCTTTGCCTAATCTTGTATTTCTGATTCTTTTCGAAGCATATGATGGTCAGCATTTGCACTTCAAAGCGGAATGGTTCCCTCAGCTTAAAGTTCTCCGGTTGCAAGACATGGCCCGTCTCAGTAGCATCGAGATAGAACAAGGGGCACTAGTAAACTTGCAGGAGCTGCTCTTAGTAAGATGCAGAGAATTGAAGATGGTGCCTCTAGGCCTTGAAAACGTCACTCGTCTCCAAAGATTGGAACTTGATGATATGCCCAAAGAGTTGGTGGATAAGCTGCGTGAAGGGCGAGAGAGCAAGGAGGATCGCTCAAGGATTCAGCATATTCCCGTTATCATGAATTGGGCCAAGACGGGGGACAATTGCTGGACTGAGGAAAGGCTTTCGTAGCGTTTACCATGTACTCGATGGATTAGACATGCATAGAGCCTGGATATTCCCTTCAAGAAGAGGTAAGGGGTAATCTGAGACAGGAGGATATGGGGGTATATACCACATATCCTCTTATTCCTTGTACATCTAAAGTGAATAATAGATTTCTTTTTTTCTGAGAAATTAAAGCTAAAATGCAGATTCATTGTAAATTTTCATGTGCTTTTTCTGCCTGTCCAGATTTTTTGCAAGATGATTGTTCCTTTAACCGAGCTTTCTGGATTGAACAGTACTTGTTACAGCACAGGCAACCAGTAAGTTCTCACCATTACTAAATTATAGTCAATTATGTCTGTAAATTAGCATAGTTCAAAAGAAAATTGCCGTGTATATGCAGTAAAGGATTGTAGAATTTTATATGAAATTTTTATTATGTTGTGTACCGGCAGAAGTTCTCACCATTACTAAATTATAGTCAACGATTATGTCTGTAAATTAGCCATAGTTGAAAAGAAAATTGCTTTGCATATGCAGTAAAGGATTGTAGAATTTTATATGTAATGTTATGTTATGTTGTGTACCATGTAAATTATTTTCCTGGTCCAAGTGTATCATAAAACTTAACCCTTCTCTTTTCCTGTTTCCTTGAGAAGCCTCCGGCTTATGTCGTTTCAAAAAAATTGTGAAGTGATTGAGATTATTGTACAAATATGTACTAACAATCTAACTCTGCAAATTACAAACTTAATATAGCTACCGTTTATATGCCTTATGACCTTTGTGCAATGTAATCTAGACCTTGTAATTATTTCAAGATTTGTTGTATTTTTGTGCATTAATGCCCACAAGTATGGTAAGATTCTCTGGCCGTCTTCCTCAAACTAGGAAAGAGTTCGGAGGTGTGCCTACAAAATATTATAAGATGTATATTTTTTTTTCTTTTCATTGTAATTAGTTGTTACTATAAATATTTACTGCAAAATGTAATCATTAATTCAAAACAATTTGTTTATTTTATTTTGGTTATGTCTTCAAGGCATTAATAGGGCACTTAGCCTTGTGTCATGAACAGCTAATACTAATTGGAGATTAAAATTTTATTGCTATGAGAGAATGATAGAAGTATTTCCTCCATATATTGCATTCTTTCTTTTGTGTTCTAGATTTTGTTTGAAATCTTATTCCTCTTTAAATTGAAAGGACTCTATTTTCAGTGAAGCTAAGCAAAAATGTTCTATTATTTTCAATTCATTCATTGATTAGGCTTATATCGTTGAGATTCATTGTTAAATCCCAATCAAATTAGGATCCCATTTGGTTGGCCATTACTTTTAATGATTTTAGAAATCTATTTCTAGTGTTACTCAATTTAATTATTTTTTTAAAGATTATTAGAATTTGTATTCTAGAGGATCTTTGGTTTGTGAGTTCACTAGGACTCAAACTCCTACCCATATGATGCTCTATTTAAAGCGACCTTTGATATCTCCCTGGTATGTAGAGAACGGTGTGAAAGATGGTAGAAAAATTGTGTGAAAGATTATGGTGGGAAAAAAGAGAGAGGAGATGTTATTTATACATGTAGAGACTATTTTGTGAGGGATTTTTATGAGATTTTGTTCTTTATTCTTCTTCGAATAAATTTATTTATTTTTTTAATTTTTTTTTCATAATTATTTTTTATGATTCTCTATATAATAATTTTTGTTGGATGTTATTTTGGATTTTGGACCGACACGGTCAATACTATTATATATAGTATGTCATTCTACATGATATCAGAGCTAAGTTCTCAAGATTGGTGGTCCATGTATTTGTGGCTCTACATGATATTAAAATCATAGGCTTGGGGAGTAGTTGAGTGATTTGTGGCTTCAATCAGATTTATTCGAAGCATAATTTTTTTGGAGTGATAACTTGATTGTTAGTGATTCTTGTGTTCATAGCTCCGAGTAGACACTTGTTTGATGATTCAAGAGGTGAATTATCATGGCCAATACTATTATTGTCTATATTAATAGGTTTAGTTATGAGATATTTGATCTTACCAACATTAATAAGGCTACTACTACTATCACTTCTCTTCATAAGTTGAGCAATATATTTATTATCTATATTGGAAAGCTCTTGTTAGATCTTATTTGAAAAGTCAAAATTTATGGAATATTTTAGATGAATCAGAGACGATGCCAATAGATCAGATTATGAGAAGAAATTAGAATATAAAATTCAAAAAGATAATATGGATTCTTCAAATTTTAGTTGATAAAGAAAATTTTCTCCATATTTAAGATGCAAAGGAGCCAAAGGAAGCATGCAATATTCTTACTACTATCTACTCAAATTAATGTAATCTGAGACATCCTAATAAAATTATCAGAAGAGTGGATTCTAGTTTCAAGCTTTTTCAAAAAATTTCAAAAAATAAATTGATTTAAAGATGAAGATTTGAAATAGAGGAAGCTTGATCAATTAGAGAAAGATCAATTTTGAAGACATAGAGTATGACAAGATTAATCAGCTTGAGGATCAATCAAGTCTGAAAAAAATTTTGAGCAAAAAAGTTTGATCAGATGGCCACAACATCAAGTTCATAAGAGATCATGATTGAAGAATCCATTAATTCTGAAATTGCTTAGAAATAGTCAGAGGATACTATAATTAATCCAGTTATTGAGATCCATGTCGAGAAATCAAATCATCTAGAAGAGTCCAATGTTAAAGCTATCCAAGATCTAGATATTTCTTATGGAGATTTAGTTAGCTATGAAGATAAACAGTTGATTGATTTTGAAGCAACTTCGAAGATCAAAGAATAAAAGATATCCTTGGTGGAGATGATTTTTGTTATACCTTGGTATCGATTGATTTTGAAGCTACTCCAAAATTTGAGCTATTAGAAGACTCTATGCATGAGGATTTGGTTCCATATATAGAAGCTAATTGTGTGCAGATATTTGAAGCTCTTCGAATGAAGATATATGATTATGGTCAAAATTTTATTTTGATTTTACTTGTATGTAGATAATGATTGATGCTCACAGTGACTGCAACCGACAATTTGATATTCGTTGGGATAAGCTGGATGCTCGAAGAAATCTTAACATCACGATCATGAAGTTAGTGCTAAGAAAAAGTATTGCAAGACATCATCGAATTTGATAAATGCATCAAAGAGGATGAACTAGCAAAAGAACTATTATTCGAGCCAATAAAAGAGTTTCATTATTCAATTATTAGTTTGATAAATTGTTACCTATCGCTATTACTGCAGCAATGATGGTGATGGGTATGATGGCACTTCATATAACATCGACAACTTCAGTACTATTGGCATGAACATTGCAATGAGGGAGAGTTTCGAGATTCATTGCCAAGTTCCAATCTAATTAGGATTTTATTTTGGTTGATTATTAGTTTTAATGATTTTAGGATTCTATTCCTAATATTACTCTATTTAATTAGTTTCTTTTAAAGATTGTTAGAATTTGTATTCTACCGGATCTTTGGTTTGTGAGTTCACATAGGAGTCAAATTCCCACCCACATGGTATACTCTATTTAAAGAGACCTTTGGTGTCTCCTTGGTATGTAGAGAATAGTGTAGAAAATAGTTAAAAATTATATACAAGATTATGATAGGAAGAAAGAGAAAGGAGGGATCATTTGTACGTGTGAAGACTCTTTTATAAGGGATTTTTGTGAGATTTTGGTTTTTATTCTTCTTTGAATAAATTTATTTTTTCTCTAATTTTTTCTTCTACGATATTTTTTTGATTCTCTGTATAATATTTTTTATTTGATATTTATTTTGGATCTTGGACTGACATGATCGATCTACTATATATAGTGTGTCTTTCTGTATATACTTATATTTTCTGAAAGATTGAAGGTATAGTTATATCTCTATGAACACATCTAAGGTTAAAAAAAGCAAGCCACATCTCAATTCAGCAAAAAATAAACATAAAAATAAAATAAAACAAACCAATACATTTAGCATTAGGGGCTCATTCTTCGGGAGGCACTGAAACATACTTGAGGATATGCATTTCCCTGGATAAGTGTGTCCAAGCAATGTTTAAATGAAAAAATGATTTATTCATATTCTTTTATGAATTGGAAAGTAGTTCCACAATATGTTATTCATGTTTTTTGCATAATAGCTTTCTAGAAAATTATTAACATCTATACATCTTTTCTACAATATCCTTATGCTTTTAGGCCCAATTTACATATTTACCGTGTATTACCTCTTTGTGACTGAAACTCAACTAGACATGGATAAGGAAAAAAATTGCTTGAAATTTCAACAAAGCCACTCCTAGTTCTACTAAGAAAGAGAATAAAGAAAGAAATGAAATCGAAGCAATCAAATTTAAGATGAACATGCTAGTTCAGGCTAGCTTTCAAACTATTCGAAGATCAGTACTTTTGCATAAGAAGCAACAATGTCGAATATATTGACCAAGAACCCAAATGATACAACTAAATTTAATTACTAAAAAAATTAGAAGAAAAGAAATTATATCATCCAAACTAGTATGAATAGCAACAACAAATTTGGAGATCAATGCAAGATTTACATGGTTAACTTTAGAGAAATAAAATAAAAGTAAAATTTAGCATCCAAAAATAATGTGAAATGTATTTTAAAGAGTTGTGGTCAATCTCCTGTTGTGCCCGTTGTTGGTGTAGAGCACCTACAAAATGAAGTCCACATTGATCGAAATTGTGTTTAATAGAGATCCTCTGATGCTTAAGTCAGTGGGAAGTAGTGAACAACAGATAAATATTTAGAGAGACAGAGTGTCAGCTCTAAAGAGTCTTTACCAAATGCTTTTCATTTATTTCTTTTATAGACGAGTTGTTTATAATCGTTTGTAACGGTTAGACACATGAGTCTCACTTATCTCGATATTATGTGATCATGGGATGGGCAATTATACCCATCACTGATCATGTTCTGACCGTTATGTGCTTTCTGCACTAACAGTTTTTGATTTGCCGACTATATGTCAGTAGTCTAAAGATGTCGACTGTATGTCGGTAATTGTGAAAGTTTGAATGACCATCGGTCGGCAACTCTGATATACCGATGGTCATCGATCTAAAGTCAGTTGAGTCGTCAAAGTTGGAGTTTGCTAAGAATGGTTGAGGATAGCTGACTGTTGGTCGGCCAACCGATTATTAGTCAGCGATTCATGTTTATCAGGTCGATTGAAAGTCAAAATTAGGAAAGTCGGCTAAATTGCCCCAACATTTGCCCCCCACTCCTAAGTTCAAAGTAGTCTGACATATGGATTGGCACATGATTTGACACGTTGGATGAAGGAAGTTGCCAGGTGTTACCTCGAGCCCCGATTCGATTGCAGGCATTAATGATTTTTTCAAATACGAAAGTTCTTCAGTCGTTTTGTTGTTTTGATAACCGTGAGATCATCATTGGGATGTTGTTTCGAGAAGATAGTCTGATATCCGATGAATTCAGATGATTTAATTCTGACTAGTCGATTTCTACTACGTGTTCAAATGTCATTGGCTCTGTACCATTCACGTGGATAGTGGTGAGGTGACGTAATCTGAAGGTAGGTGCGTCGAACCATCTGATCAATGGTCGGTTTTGATGTACCCATATGTCAAAATCTGGGGAAGCCCTGAATTGAATAACTTCATCCAGACCGTTGATGGGTTTTATATATATAATATCACTTTCATTTGGATCTTCTGCTTTTGCATTCATCATTTTCTCCTGCAACAGAGAGTTTCACCTCGGGTGTTGAGAGCTTTTGAAGTTTTCCCTATTCTTCACGTCATTTCCTAGTTCTGGGTCGAGTTTTCGTTCCTTCTTCCTAGATTTTTCTCTTTTCTTCTCCTAGGTTCTATCATTTTCAATGGCAAGTAGGGGTAAGAAGGCGAAGGCTTCAACTTCTTGAGATAGTCGATTAGAGAATTCAATCGATGATTCTCTTTCGAGTTCGGAGATGGAAGTTTCTTCCTTGTCTGGATCCAATATCGATCGGCTCAAAGAACAATATCGTATCCTGGAGTAATTTCAGTCTTCGTTCTTGGTCTGAATGGTCAGGTGAACTCTCCTCCTTTAGGTCAGATTGCACTTTATGTAGAGGACCTTCAGGCCAGTCTTCAATTTTCAATTTTAGAGTTCGTTCAGAATCTCCTTGATTACTACCATCTTTGCCCTACTCAATTAGCTCCGAACTCCATTCAGCTAATTATCAATTTTACTTTGTCGTGTCATCTCATTCTGACCAATCCTCATTCTCACCCAAAAGTCAAGGGTTGGTGATTTTTCAACCTGAGAAAGGGTCTATCTTTATTTTCGATCTTCCATTGTCCATTCATGGGTAGAAGAATCAATTTTCTTTGTCTCTTCTTCATCTTCTTGGGGCTTTCTTTCATTTTGGAGCGATCCTAGAACTGGCCCCAATGAACATAGTTGGGTTGATATTATTGATCGAAAAGATTTTCTCTGACTCAAGGATATGGAAGTCCCAACGCAGTGAGAGCTAATGATGGAGCAAGCTCTCTATGATGCTGGACTTAGTTCGGTGACTTCTTTAGGTATAGTATAGTCGGTTATTTTATTTTTATTTACTTTTAGACTTTATAATTGAACTTCTATTTTTTGATTGCAGCTATGCAGTCGATAGTATGAGTCTCAGCTGTCGATATTCGACTACATGCTGCTAAGAAGAGAGCAGCGATCGACATCGGATCATTTCGAATGACAAAGAAGAGTCGGATTGATTCTGAATCGGTGCTAGTGAGGGAGTCCGACATTCCATCAGTGACAACTCCAAGCACTGAGCCGGTCATAGCGTCATCAACTCCGACAATGCTTCCTTCTGTTGAAGTGTCGTTGGTTAGAGTAGAGACAGTGAGAGATGAAGATACCGCATCAGAACCATCAGTGGTTCCATTAGCGGGGGTTCAGGCCGAATCTGCAGTTGTGGCCAAACCAGAGCTGTCTACTGCTATGCAGACCATTCCTCAAGTGGTGTGGTCGAGCTCCGACTTCATGGTGGTTTCGAGTGAACGATCGCTGACTGAAGAGTGAGAAAAGACGCTGGCTACTTCTACCAACAATGGATCGTCGGTGGGTCTCCCACCCTCTTCGATATCTGGATTCCAGTTGGTGAGTCAGCTTTGGCCAATCTGACGTTGGCCAAATGACTCATCGAGGCAGTAATTCTCTCGACTGATAGGGAGAATAGAAAAAATCAGACTGTATCCGAGATATTTCTTTTTCTACCTGACGATTCTTGAGGTAAGTTGACGATACTTCTTCTCTTTTTTTAATCTGACTTGTTCTTTCTTTTCAGTTGGCATACGATATGTATGCTCTGGAGAGTAGATATCAAAAATTTACTGAGTTTCATTGGGCCTGGATGGACAGAGTTGTAGCTGCAAATGCTAAGAAAGCTGCTACCATCGAAAAGCTTCAAGCAGCAATCGATTGGGAGCAGGCAGCGGTGAAGTGAGAGAAAAGTCACCAAAAGGGGATCTCCCATGCGATGGTTGAATTGGAGTCTACCAGATCCGAATTAGGATCGACTCAACAGAACATCGCATCCCTGGATTCTCGGATTAAGAGTAAAAAGCATTCAATCAATTGGCTCCAGAGGGAAAGGGACGGATGCATAAAAGAACTTGAGACGGAGCGTGAGAGGCATCGAGCCACCAAAGAGAGGTTGGCACTGACAGATGCAGAGGAGGCATCCGTCAAAGAAGAGATAGAGTTGGCAAAAGGTGCTTTGAATCTAGCCATCGAGAAGTTCAAAGAATCACAGGAGTACAAGGATAAAATTCTCGAGGGCAGATTCGCCTCCTATTGTATCAGATACGAAGACGGCAGAGATGCAATCGAAAACTGTATCCGGATTTGGATTTGAGCAGTATCATCTCTCTTAGTTTGGGAGAAGAGACTACTGAGGAGACCACTATACCGAATGAGAGAGATTCATCAGCTACACCAAAACCTGCTCCAACCACCGAAGCTGTACCGAAGCAAGCTGAAGAAAAGTCGACTGGTGATCGATCTAATATCTTTCTTTTTTTTGTAATTGGACAATAGTCCAATTTGTAATCGGATCTTGAGTCTAATTTGTAATCTCTTCTTTAATGAATGAAAAAAAATTTAAGTTTGAAATCCCTTTTCAATCTTGGTGTACCATCAATGTTATTGAATAACAGTCGGATTATCGATTATCCATCAGTGAGCTGAATATCGACTAATAATCATAGTAAAGTTTGTCTGCCAGTCGGGTGTCAGCCGATTTAGCTTGTAGACTTTTTAGGTATTTAATATATGATGACAAGTCAAATATCCTTCGACTGACCATAGTCAAGTCGGTATATTTTCTACTCGATCGAAGTCGAGTCGGCATAATATTCTGCTTAGCTAAAACTAAGTCGGCATGAATAGTCATTTGACTTAAGTTAATTTTATAATAAAAATCAAGATATAGTCGGTACAAGCCATCATTCGATTTAAGTCGGTTTTTACCATGAAAAATTGAGATACAGTCGGTACAAATTGATCGATTATTTATCGGTCTGATGCCATTTTTGTAGATAACTTATAGTTGACTGAAAATTTTAAGATTCAGAATCTCAATATTTCATTCCGAATATATCGTACATATGAACAACTTTATTGATAGTGCATCTTCAAATTATCGACATTTCAAGTATGAGGAATAATCGTTTCATCGAGAGTTTCTAGTCGATCTGCATCCAGACGAAGTATCTTGGTTACCTTGTAAGGTCCTTCCCAGTTTGAAGATAATTTTTTTGATCCAGGAGCTTTGAAACTTCTGTCTTTCATAGGACCAGGTCTCCTGGATGAAAGACTTTCGGTTTGACCTTTGCATTGTAATACCGAGCTACTCTTTGCCAGTATACTGCCATCCAAACTTGAGCTTGCTATCGGATTTTTAGGAGTAAGTCTAGGTCGGCTCTCCAACATTCAGAATTGCTCAGCTCATTATATTGTTCGACTCTTACTGATGGCAATCCGATCTCAAGTGAAATTATCGTCTCAGTTTCATAGGCTAAGTTGAATGATGATTCTCCTATTGGTATACGAGGAGTTGTTCGATATGTCCATAAGATCGGATATAATTCTTCTACTCAGAGATCTTTAGCTTCATTCAATCTGATCTTGAGACTATGTAGAATTGTTCAGTTTGTCACCTCCACTTCATCATTGGATTGTGGATGGCCGACTGAGGTAAGCTTGTGCATAATATGAAATTTCGTATAAATTTTTAAAATTTTGATTGTCAAATTATCGACCATTGTCAATGATGATGGTATGTGATAGACCGAATCTACATATGATTGATTTCTGAATGAAGTCTTCCATCTTACTTTTAGTGATTTGTGCCAAGAGTTCAGCTTCTATCCATTTGGTAAGTAATCAATGAAAACTATTATAAATTTTTCTAACCAGATGTTGGAGGGAAAGGACCAAGTATATCGATTTTTCACTGTGCGAAGGGCCATGGTGCAATAATCGATGTCAGCTGGCTGGCTGGTTGATGTTGTATGTTAGCATATTTTTGATATCGTTCATATTTTCGAACAAGTTCAGCTGCATCTTTCTTCATGGTGGGCCAATAATATTCTTGTCGTAAGATTTTATAAGCCATGATTTGCCCTCCAAGTAATTTTCACAAATCTCTTCATAAATTTCTCGGAGCTCATAGTCGACATCTGTTGGTCTCAAAACATTAGTAAGAAAAGAGAAAATGATCTTTTATAGAGTTGTCCATTCATCAAAATATACTGGGAGGTCATCCATCTTAGTCGTTTGGCTTCTAGAGAATCTGCAGGCAGAGTTCTATCAGTCAAATATTAAATGATCGGGTCCATCTAACTTGGCTCGTCATTGATTTGCAGCACTTCTTCGACTTTGTCAATATTTGGTTATTTAAGAATTCTATGAACATCTGATCAAGTGAGCTGAATGAAGTAGTTGCGAGTCGAGAAAGTGCATCAACTTGAGCATTCTCTGCTCTTGAAATATGAGAGATCTCAAAATATTTCAAGGATGATGTAAGATCTTTCACTTTTTGAAGGTACTTCATCATAATAGGGTCTCGGGCTTCAAACTCGTCCTTAACTTGTCCGATGATCAATTATAAGTTGATGAAGACCTTCAAGTTATTAATGTCAAATTCTTTGGCAATCTTCAAGCTGGCTAAAAGAGCTTCATACTCGACTTGGTTATTTGAGGCTTTAAAATTAAATCGAAGGGCATATTTGGTTACGATCCCTTCGAAATTGGTGAGGATGAGATCTTCTCCACTATCTTGTGCATTGGATTGTCCATCAATATGTAGCACTCACACCGATGCTAAGTCGGCCTTAGGAGTTTCAATTTGTTTTGATTTACTATCGAATTCATCCTTAGGATTATCATCGGATACAGTGTACTTGGCAATAAAGTCGGTCAAAATTTGTGCCTTCATTAATAATTATGAGTAATACTGAATATCAAACTCACTAAGTTTTATTGCCTATTTTGTCATTCGACCTGAAATATCGGGTCGGTAAAGAATTACCTTCAACGGCTGATCTGTCAAGATAACTATTGGATGTGCCTGAAAGTGTGGTCGAAGTCGTTGTGATGATATGATCAGAGCGTAGATCATCTTTTTACTCTTGAATATCATATTTCAGCATTATGAAGTACCTTACTGGTGTTATAAATCGATCGTTGAATTCGATTTTCATCCTCCTGGACGAGTACCGAACTAACTACCTCTATCAAAGTCGCCAAATAAAGATACAATATTTCTCTCATCTTTGATTTTATGAGTAATTATGGAGACGTCAAATATTTTTTTAGATCCTCGAAGGATTGTCGGCACTCATCTGACCATGAAAAGTCTTTTACTTGTCGTAAGGTCTTGTAGAAGGGTAAACATCTTTCTACCGATCTTGAGATGAATCGACTGAGTGCAGAGATCCTTCTATTGAGTTGTTGTATCTCTTTCTTGATGCTTGGATGCTTCATATTAATGATAGCTTTTATTTTTTGGGATTAGCTTCAATTCCTCTTTGCGACACGAGAAATCCGAAGAACTTCTCGAAAGTTACCTCGAATGCACACTTAGTCGAATTCAATTTCATTTGATGTCATCGAAGTATATCGAATACTTCTTCCAAGTCCCGAACGTGATCAGAAGTTTGAAAATTTTTCACCAGCATATCATCAACATAGACTTCCATGTTATGTCCATTTTATGCCTTGAACAGTTTGTTGACAGCCATTGATAAGTAGCTCCGATATTCTTTAAATCGAATGGCATTACTTTGTAACAGTAGATACCTTTGTCGGTTATGAAAGCGGTGTGCTCCTCATCTTCGAATGCCATCCAAATTTGATTGTAGCCCGAAAAGGCATCTATAAAGCTCAAAAGTCGATGTCCCAAAGTCGCATCAATTAGTTGGTCGATCTTTGATAAGAAAAACTATCCTTCAGACAAGCTTCATTTAAGTTTGTGTAGTCGATGCAGATTCTCTATTTTCTATTGGTTTTTCTCACCATCACTACATTGATAAGCCAATCGAGATAATTAGCTTCTCTAATGAAGCCAGCTGCGAGGAGCTTGTCGACTTCTTCGTCGATGACCTTCTGTCTTTCAAGAGCAAAAGATCTTTCTTCTATCTTACCAGCCTAATTTTACGATCAATATTCAGTCAGTGAGTTATTACTTTCGAAAGAATTTCTGGCATATCGGTTGCCGACCAAGCAAAAATATTGACATTTGCTCTTAGTAGATTTACTAATTGTTGTCGCTCTGGATCAGATAATTACGATCCAATTTGGACCGTCTTCTCAAGATTATCTTCTTTTAACAGGATAAAAATCAGTTGCTCGGCTGGTTCACCTCTTTCTTCATTTTTCTTTGATCTAATTTATCAATGGATAAAGAGTCTTCAAATTGATTATTCTTTATAGAGACCATGAAGCAACATCGAGCAAGTTGTTGATCTCCACATATTTTCCAACTTCATTTCTTATTAAGAATTGGATCAATAAATGATATGTTGATACTACCGCTCTTAAGCCATTCAGTCCAAGTCATCCAAGTATGGCATTGTAAGCCGAAAGAACTTGGATGACTGTAAATGTCAGGAGAATGATACTTTATTGTGGATATGTTCTCGTAGTTAGTTGAAGAGTAATTTTTCCTTCCACAATAACTGTATCTTCAATAAAACCGACTAATGGCATTGAGACTCTTCTGAGTCGGTCAGTTGGTAGTTGTATTTGGCAGAAAGTCAAGTAAAAGAGAATATTGATAGAACTTTCATTATCGACTAGAATTTTTTTACATTATAATTTACTATCATCGTCGAAATGATGACAGCATTATCATGAGGAGTTTATATTTTTCGAACATCATCTTCTGAAATAGAGATTACATTGTCAAGTCATCGTTTCTTTGTCGATTCTTCTTCGAAAGTTGCCCTCCAATCCTTCAGTCATCCAAAAATCATGTTGATCACTCCCACCGTTGGCCGATTGTTGATCATTTTCTCAACTTATGGCTGAGGCTGTTGGTAGGTGGGAGGTTGAGTCGGGCGATCTTCTCAAAATTTTCAAGATAGCCACGTCGGATCAGGGCCTCTATTTCATCCCTGAGTTAAATACATTGTTTGGTATGTGACCATGATCACGATGAAACCGACAATACTTCTTGTCGTGACTCCTTGGTGGCGCTTTCATCGACGGGGGATATCAAAGATACTCCTCTCCTTCGATCTCCATTAAGATCTACACATGAAAAGTAGAAAGAGAAGTATAAGAGTCATACCTGCTGCCATAATTGTTCGATCTTGGACTCCATCGATGGGGTGAAGCTCCTTTATTGGTTGTTGATCGACTTAGTTCGGTCGGAGCTCCATTTTTTTTTTATTTTTTTCTTGATCTTTTTTCTTCTGTCTGGCACCGATTAGAAGCACCTTCGTCTGCGCAAATATACTTGTATGCGCGCTCCAAAAGTTCAGCATAGGTTCGAGGGAGAGTTTTATCTAGAGAGTAGATAATCTGGATCTCCTTAGACCTCTCTTCATGGTCGAGATGGCCATATCTTCATTGAGGTCCCTGATCTCAAGTGTGGTCATGTTAAAACGAGCCACAAAGTCTCTCAATGTCTTTATCTCACCTTGCTTGATGGAGAAGAGATTATTTGATGTCCGTGGCACCTTTTGGCTAGTGCTAAAATAGATCACAATGAATATTCAAGCTACTCGAAAGAAGTTATGCTCCCCGACTGAAGCCCAAAATATTAAGCTCGAGCAGCTTTCCGAATGGTTATCGAAAACCAATGCATCGAAGGATGTCGGTCACCCCTTGGATCATCATGAGAGCCTTGTAACTCTCTAAATGATTAATTGAATTCGTGGAGCATCATATGGCTCTATCTGTGGCATTTTGAACTGAGATGGGATCGGTTCATCCAAGATACGTTAAGAGAGAGGTTGGGCAATGGGAAAGGCAAGGTCGTTAGAGGACTTTTGACCTTCCACTTGGAGTCGGATAAGTTGGCAGTCGATCTCCTTGAATTTGCACTCGTAGTCATCGAGCCACGGTTGTTGAAAACTTTAGGGATAGAATCTCCTGAAGAACTTGAGGATGGAGAAGTAGAAGGTACATGCAACCTCTTCCCTTTTGATGCTATGTACATAGGAAGGAAAAGGAGATCGCCACGAATGATGAGCGGTATGATAAGAATTCTAAGAAAGTGGTTGCTTGACTCGATGAGAATGTCGAGACGATCATCGTTCTAGAGATGAAGAGGGTGAGTGCCGTGGAGGATGATGACTGTGCCTGGATAGCACTGAATGAGCCACCGGCTCCTCCGCCAGTGGCTGCTGCTATTGCTTATCTATTGTTGTTGGAGGCTGTGCACTGTCTCAGTCAATACCTTCATTTACTACATTAGAGCAGTAATTTGTGCGTCCGTAGTGACTACAGGATGTGAAGAGCTAGGCTCTACCAATGGAGGTGGGAGAGGGAGATCTTCCTGGTGGGAAGATTGCCTCACGAATCCTGTAAAGTTGTTTTGAGCTCTGATTTTTGCCATGATTGCTCGTATGACCTCCTTCCTAGCACGTCAATCTATTGCAATCAATCTCTTGTTACGTCCGTTGCTGGTGTAGAGGACCTGCAAAATGAAGTCCATACTGATCGAAATTATATCCGACAGAGATCCTCCAATGCTTAAGTCAGTGGAGAGTGGTGAACAGCAAATAAATATTTAGAGAGGCAGAGTATCAGCTCCAAAGAGTCCTTACCAAATGCTATTCATTTACCTCCTTTTATAGATGAGTTGTTGATAATCGTTTGTAACGGTTAGACATGTGGGTCTCGTTTATCTCGGCATTATGTTATCGTGGGATGGACAGTTATACCCACTATTGATCATGTTCTGGCCATTATGCACTTTCTGCGTTGGCGATTGCTGATTTACCGATGATATGTCAGTAGTTTGAAGATGTCAACTGTATGTCAGTAATTATGAAAGTCCGAATGACCATCGATCGGTAACTCTGATATGCCGATAGTCATCGATCTGAAGTCAGTTGAGTCATCATAGTTGGAGTGTACCAAAGATGGTTGAGGATAGCTGACTGTTGGTTAGTCAACCGATTATTAGTCGGCGATTCATGTTTATCAGGCCGATTGAAAGTCGAAATCGACGGAGTCGGCTGAATTACCCCAACATAAAGAATATAGGTTGAGAACCTCCATAATCACTTCATCACGGATGAAAAGAGCAAGTGTGAGGTTAGGTTTAGTTCATGTATCAGCATAAGAAGGGGCATTTTAGAAGAAAAATAGAGCCACTTTGCCCAATTGATGGAATCCAACTTATCCATCTCTCAGGTGGGTAACTATTTTCACCCATTACGTAGGTAAATGTTGTTTATAGAAATTAACTCAACAATACTACTTTTTGGAACAAAGTTGGTCAATAAAAATTAGACCAATTTTTTTATGATATTTTATAATCCAAGAGGATCTTTAGGCCCTATCTGGCAAAACTTTTGGAGTGCCAGAAAGTATTTTTGATCCTACAAAAGTATTTTGGATAGCATAATGGTGTTTGGTAAAAAAAAAATCAGAAAGCTATTTAATTTTATCAGAAAGCTGAAAAGGTCTGTTTGAAAAATAATTTATTTGAAACTTTTTTTAAAATATTTTCTGTCAAATATCAAAAAATTATTCTGATTTTTTTTTTGATGAAATTGGAGACTAATGGGCACTTTAACCGATTAGTCACCAGCAATTTTATTGAAAACAAATAGTTATAGAAGCTAAGTTAGAAAGAGGATGTACAAGAAAATGAGATGAGAACAAATGCTAAAAAAAAAATAGCAAAGAAATAGGAGAACAATAGAGGCTCAGACAGGCATGGAGATCAGAAGTAAAAATAGTAATCAAACTGCTACAAGAGGAAGTTTCCTCTGCCATCCAATCCTGACCGAAGAAAGGAGAAGTAGAGGCACAATAAGGATGTTTGCAAGAAGAAACGTGGAGTGCAACTTCAAAAAGTTATTTTGATTTAAATAAAATATTTTTGTTGACTAAAATATCCACCAACCAATCTCATAATTACATCTCATATTATATCATATTATATTATTATACTATAATATAATATAGCATAATAATAAATTAATATTATGATATATTATACTATTACAATATAATAGTATAATATAATATAATATTATCGTTATAATATATTATTATTATATTACAAATATATAATATAATCTATTGTAGTATTATTATATTATACTTATAATAATATTTTATTATATTATACTACAATATTACATTATATGATAAAAATATTATTAGCATAATAATATTTTAATATATAATATTATATGTATTACTCTCCACTACATAATACTATATAATATCTTTTATTATCATTTTATTATACTAAAGTATTTTTTTAATTTAGTTACTAAACATATGACAAAGTTCTACAGCATTTTATAAATATGGTTATGAAATAGCAAATAATTTTTTGTAAACCCTCTACTTGCAAAAGCTCTATCTTTCAAAAACTCTATTTTCAAAATAAGCTCCTAAAGCTCTACTACCAACATCAATCTCAAATAGGACTATAAACTTGATGTAGACTATTTTGGCCATCATGAATTGGGCTGGACAGGGTTCAAGAGTGAGATTTATTATATTGGACAGTCAAGTCGCAAGCCAAATTTTTTAAGATAATAACTTAATCATATGATGTCCAGCTGAAATGATCCTTTTAAAAAAATTAGATAACTTTTTGAGATCTAGGATATGATGTTATGCCGTTTCGAAGATGGTACCCCTAGCGATTAGATCCAAATTCTATCATTAGGTTGTAAAATATGCTGATCAAACTAATTTTTTTTTTTGGGATAAGATTTTGGTCATGTGTATCTCTCAATCCAAAAGAATCAGGCAAAGTGATAAAAGCAGAATTGATATAGAAATCAAAATCTATCTCCTAAAGAATTTAATTTTTTTTTAAGTTTATTTCTACTTGTTATGTCTATTTTACAAAAGAGAGAGTCCTATTAGAACTAGAAAAAGAAATCTAATCCGAATTATCCAAAGGCCAAACCTCACCATTATAAATATATAGAGGATGTGTACCTTGATTTTAGATCATCAATAGAAAAAAGAGACTTAAGTCCTACTTTTACAATTCTTCTGATTTTTCTAAATTATTTTTGAGAGATTCGATTGGAACAAATTGTTGAAAATTTTCTTTTCCCTGATCGGATCATTTTAACCCTAAAGAATGGAGCCTAAAGGTACTCTAGGGGAAAAAAAATTCTATCAAAAGTATATAATTGTCAAACTTGTAGATAAAGAGACAAGTTTAACACATCAATCATATATATGTGGTGGTCATGCTCAAGGAACCATATGATAAATTCGAGAATTACCTACCACATTAAAATATTGGTTTGCATATTTTATAACTAATAATTATTTAAAATTATAGAAGATGGGTTACAAAATATCAATTAATATATTGATATCAAAAATATCTCTCATGTTTCATGCATCTTGACTAATTAAAGAATTTTAAGTCCAAAGGAGGATTTATATATTAAATATCTTTGCTCTATCAAAATTATATTAGTTATCAGATTGTAATGCAAAATATAGAGACATTTTAACACATCAATCAATTCAGCTTATCTTTATCTTTGCTTTACCTTACTTTTATATTCCTAATAGGACTCGGTTCTTAGGAGTGGCATTAACAATAAATTACTTAGTTGTAGCCCTGGCTACATGCTATCCTGCACAATCCATCTTTTTTTGAGCAACCAATGTAACATAGTCAAATTCTTTGAACAAGATACCTGAACCTATATTACTATCATCATCTTCTCAATCACCCTCTTTTCCAACTAAAATGATGCTAATGGCATGCCCACGCATCTACCCCTAACCATGAGACTTGTCACGAGCTTCTTATCACGCCCATATTTAGGTGGTGAGATGGAAAGCTAGCCAACAAGCTCCCTTTAAGTTGGCATGCCTAATGGCATGTCATTCCATAGCTACTATCATGCTGCTACAAAAGAAGATCAACAATGCAGTAATGACTAAAGTGGCCACCATGCTAAGGCCATTTATGGAACAATACATGGCAACTTTGGTTTTGATGCTAGAACAAATCGAAAGACTTATTTCTATTGTCGAGAGTTGATATTATAAGCCACAGCAAGTTTCAGTGTATATTGTGGTGAAATTAGCTGATTCTATTTTTGTGGCAGATGAATTGATCCATCATACTGAAATTGTTTGGGAAACATCGGCAAAGCCAGGTGATCAGTAGGCAAGAAAGAGGGAGGTAGCCCGACCACTTCCAATTTGGGATTTCGGCCTATCAAGGAAAGAGGCTGAAAACTATCTTGTGGAGTCCTCAAGCTTGACAATTAGAGGCGAGGTGGAAATCTTGCTAACAGTTGTGTGATTATATTAGACCGAATCAAGAATTGATACTTCGCTTAACATTGGATTGATGTCCAATCTTGAAGCTCAGCATCTCAATTTGTAAAAGGTTGCTGAGGCGAGTGAGACTACACCAATACAATTATTTGATTATATAATTAGTCACTAAATGGATGGGAGGCAATGTTACAACCTTATAGTACTAGCCATCCCCATTATGAGGGAGGCAACCCTCCAGATTGATCCCATAAGATTTTCTCTAGCTAGTATAGATCCTAAGTCCATATGCTGGGGGCAAACATGACTATGAATTTTACCTCTAGCAGATCCTCCTTGGTTTCTATTGTCGCTCAAATTTATGCCTCACTGCTATCAAATCCTCCATGATCCTTAAATCGGCCAAGTTAAATGATATCCAAATCCAAAATTAGGTTGATGGATATGACATCAAATACATCCCATCATCCTCCTGATCATCGACTGATGGGATATGATAAGTATTGTCTGTACCATATCTAGATTGATGCTTGTGATCATAAGGCCAATACACCAAGAAAGATGGAGTCTCAACACACTACTAGAAAAAGAGACTATGATAGCATTTATACGGCAGCGGTTATGAAACCGTTGTCGTAGGTCGTGATTATTGTAACCGCTGCCATAGATTTGACCTACGGTAATGATTATTTTGAACCACTATGGTAGGTTTGATCTACTGCAGCGGTTATGAGTAATTACTGTTATAGATTATCTATGACAGCGGTTACGAATAATCACTGCGATAGGACTGACCTATGACAGCTGTTACAATAACCACTATCGTAGGTAAAATTTTATCATACCATAACTTTTGATCCAAAGATCAGATTTCGATAATTTTTTTTGATTTTATATAATTTTTGAGATCTACATGACAGCGATGACTATTTATGAAAAATATTATTTTATCTCTCAAATTAGAGTTTTAAAAAATTTAGTTGATACTTACAATAATTTTGGATGATTGCGTGAACCTATAATAATAAAATCGAATTTCAAGCATATCTCTACCATTTATTATCTAAATAATTATCATTAGAGTATCCTCACAAAAGAATACCTTGATTCGATAGCTCTAGCTTTGTCGATCATTAAAATTTGATTACCGCAGTCACAAACAACCACACGATAATTTGATAGATAGAGACTATCGATGGATCTAAAAATTTACGATGATGATCTCGATGATATTTATAACATACTATCAATTTTTTATTTTAATCAGATATCATTAGCATTGTCAATTTACATGGGATGATTTTGGTCGTTAAATAAAAATAAGTGATCACAAGGCCAATCGACATCCAATTAAGGTGATTTTTTTAGATAAATAATCTTATTAGTACTTTAATCATTTGTATAGTGATGATCATAAAATTAAAATCGTATATATATGTTAGAATTCACTTGAGCACATCTTATAAAAGCATAAGTACAATTACTTAAGGATTTAAGAATGAGTAGCAAGCGACATATAGTTTTAAATCGTTCATATATATACAGTTTAAATTTTATGATCATCACTATATAAATAATTAAATAATAAAAAAATTATTATCTAAAAATTATCTTAATAGAACGTCATTTCTTTTTTGATCAGTCATTTTTATTTAATGATCGAAATCATCCCGTACTAAATTGACCATGATAATGATGTTCGATTGAAGTAAATTTTTATAATGTACTATAAATATCATCGAGATCATCATCATAAATTTTTGAATCCATCAGTAGTCTCTATCTATCAGATCATCATACGATCGTTCGTGACCGTCGAAATTAAATTTTAATGGTCGATATAGCTAGGGCTACTGGATCGAGATGATCTTTTATGATGATACTTTAATGATAATTATTTAGATAATGAATGATGAATATGTGCTTGAAATTCGATTTCACTATTATAGGTTCACATAATCATCCAAAATTGTTTGTAAGTATTGACTAAATTTTTTTAAAACTCTAATTTGAGAGATAAAATAATATTTTTTTTATGAAATCATCATCACAGTTGAGTAGATCTCAAAAAGTTAGATGAAATAAAAAAAATTTACCTAAATCCGATCTCTGAATCAAAAGTTATGGTCTTTAGAAGGAAAGTGGGAAGAGTATAAATATATATAAAAAAAGATTATAATAGAATGGGATGGGTAGCTCTTTGGTCAAGTCAAGCACCGAACCTAGAAAAGGATCTAGATTTGAATCCCACAAGATATGTTGACCGTGCAATATTATTCTTTGATCGTTCGCCATTGATCGATCATTGACAGCCCGTCGGTTGGCCTCCCGCTGCCCTCTGGTCAACCCGCCGCCAACAGCCCGTCGACCATTTTGACCGATCAAAAGATATGGCAGTGGTTTGTAAACTTATGGTAGCGGTTTGACATAACCACTATTGTAGGTTATTTATGGTAGCGGTTGACATAATTACTACCGTAGTTAAAAAATTGCTGCCATAAGCCTACAGCAACGACTGCAATGGCAGCGATTAGACAACCACTGTTGTAGGCTACAACAGTAATTTTTGGACTATAATAGTGATTTTAAACCACTATCATGGCCGTTTTATTGTAGTAACACTAAGAGTGCAAACCAAATAAATGTAGCATACATGTATCCAAGAAAGTGAGACCTATCAGCCTAGGACAAGAAGGGAGGTGATTGGCATGCATAGTGGACCACATGGTACAATCCAATTAGTTAGATCTATCTTGCTATTGTCTTGAAGAGTAATATACTTAATCAGAATATAGGAGTATAAAGGAAAGATAATTACCGTGCATAACAATAGTGATTCATATGGCGGAAACTATCAAAGACAAGTGTTAAGGCTAAATGGTGACCTCTATCCTAGTATGTTAGTGAGAATCATTTATAAATATTATATTGTAATATTACAAAAGAGATCTTTTAAAATATCAATGAATCTATCTTATCTTTAATTATCTTAATCTTTGTTTATCTTGATTTTAAATTATCAGTAGAATTCTATCCTTAGGAATAGTAGTGATAGTAGATTACTTCAACTATTTCCAGCTACACCTTATCCTATACTATCCATCTTTCAAATGAGTAGTGTGATGGTAGTGAAAGTCATTAATTAAGGCAACTAGATCCATACTACCATCATCATTTTCCTTCAATCACCCTTATTTTCTAGCTAATTTGATGATAATTTTATGCCTACACATCTATCCCTAGCCATGAGATCACTTGTCACGAGCTTCCTAGCTTGTATCCAAGCAATAGGAAGGAAAGCTAACCAACATGCTGATTTCAAGCAATTTTTATAGATGGCCGATTCGGTTTTGATTTCAAATTCAAGAAATTTGTTTAAATCATTTCAATTTCTGATATATTTCTAAGCTGACCCTACCCAACTCATATACATCTCTAGTGTTATCTACATATTGTAGGATCTTTATGCCACCACATACTGCGAGAACAAAATTCTTCGAAAGTTTGAGATAGAGCTGCCTTATCGGCCATCTTGCATAGAATATCGACTTCAAGGATGAACAAGAAAGGCTAGAGAGGATCTCGTTGCCTTAATCTACATTTTCATGGAATCCAAGCATCAATATCTTCATTCACAATTACTTTATTTTACAAGAGGAGAACAGATTGCTAACCTATTGGACCCACTTCAAGAAAACCCTCCATGACAGAAGGCTAAGCAAATATCTTGGCTTCATCATGTCAAAAACCTTGGAGAAGTCAAACTTGCAGATGATGCCATTAGGATCCTTTCTTTTTGAATAATAATTTCAGTTGTGTAGAGGATGTTGTCAAAAATTGACCTACCTTTTATGGAATTTAATTGGGCATCAATTTATAAGGACATCCATAAACAGTTGAAGCCAGTTTGCCAGTATCTTTGGGGAAAAAAAAAAACCCTTGATACAGCTTTAAATTAGACTGATATGTCTAAAGTCAGAGCGGAAGCGCATAATTTTTTTGGTAAGAACAAGAGTAATGAGTGCATGATTAAATCTTGAAGGATCAAGTATTGCAACCTCTCCTCACCTGCAAATTTAATTTCGTGGTCCAACTTCCTACCCTTGGATTGGGGGAAAACTCCCAACGACAATTGCGATGCTCAAACAAGAGACGTGATTTCCATGATGCGGCCAGGGTGTCTCGTCCTCTTCTAAAACAAAGCGAAGGGTGGTATTGGAAGGAAGAGACGAGTCACAGGGTGTCACACCACGGGCACACCATTGCCGTGACAGAAATGGCCAAGGGAGTGGCGCTTGACGACAATTCGCAGGCACTAGTAGCCAAGATGCAATACATATCTGAATCTTAAAATTCGCTAGTTATGACAGGTTGATCTAAAGAGAGAAATAGTTTCTGCTTTGTAGGATCTACACTGCGATCAAAAACCCGCTTGCACCCTCAAAAAAGATCAAAAATATATAATTTGGGTATAAAATTAAACCCAATAGCTTATTGGACAAGGTTTGGGTTGCCAAGTTAGACCTGAAATATTATTGGGTTAGGTTTGGATATCCATGCGCAGGTCGCAGGACTTTCACGCCGAAGACTCGCATCCCGGATCATCCGGTCACGCACCACAGGTGGGAGTGCAGCGGCCAAAGACGCCGCGACAGAACAGAAGGACGCAGCGCGTCCGCAGCAAGCCTACGGGTGAACCGGCGCCGCACTGCAGGCCTAGATGTTAGATCCGGTAATGGCCTCGGTGGATCCTTTTGTCACTGTAGGAACACTAATGAAATAAAAGGATTCGACCGACTGGCAGAAACTCATTTACGCTTGTCAAGCGTCAGGTCTCCTGCCCCCTATCATTTTGTTACAAAAAATTTGTAGCTTCCGTTTGACAGCATATGATTTTTTCTTGTTTTGGGTTAAAAAGGCACGTAACAATAATATCTGTTGCAGCCTATCTTCAACGAAGTAGTTGGTCGGGAGCCGAGCTATTGCGTCTTAGTATCGAATGGAAGAAAATTTGCAAAATAAATCTACTTGCTGAAAGTTGTTCGATGAGTATCCTTCGATGCTTAAGTTAATTGGAGAAAAGAAATAGTTGGAGAGCCAAAATAAGAGCTCAAAAGCTTATCGCTAGTCCAAAGAGTGCTTCCATAAGCTCCGCTCGACGCTCATCGCGGCGTAATGCATCTCCGACGACTTTTGGGAGCCCAGTGCTCCATGACCGATGGTCACAGTAGACAAACAATAATTTGTTGTCTTGGTGCAATAAATTTAAACATTAACGAAGACTGTCCACAGTCTCCAACAGATGCGGTAGCAATAGCAATAGTTTGGTGCGCTAGGAAGGGAAAAAAAGAATATTCTTCCAAGAACCACTATGATGAAGACAAGAGCCCAGAATACTTTCACAAATTTCGCTCGATGCTCATCACGATCGATGGTCACGGCGGACCCGCAACCATTTGCTGCTTTGGTGCAGCAAATTAAATATTAATGGAGATTGTCCAGTCTCTAACGGATGCAATAACAGTAGCAACAATATCTATTAATTTATTCTTATCAAAAAATAATTATTAAACCATTCTCGAATAAAATCATGGTTATCTAAAATAAATATCCCACAAATCAGTAAAAAAATCAATGACAGCTTATTATAAATAGATCCGTATGATTAGCAGCATATGACGCCGAAATATTAGCCTCTTTCTAAGACTGAAGAGATGTTTTATTCCCTAACAATCTTGTCTCAGAAAATGGATGTTGATATCAAAATAGTTTAGTCAGAATGCCACATGAATATCTTCAAGTTGTTTCCTTCTACGATGGCATGAGAAACTTCCTACCTATCTCACAAACCAAAGTCAGGCAGCATGTTACAATTTATTCTTTTTTTTTTTTTCCGTTCGGCAGAACCCCTCAACGTGAGACCTTTGAGTTAAGCATCTGCGACGACTTGAAGTCTTCTACCAACATATTAAATGTCAACTACCACCATTTATGGCCGAAAAACATGCCCAGCTTCTAATTCATTCATCGCTACACCCTGCACTTGCTCAAAAAATCGGCTGTCCTTGAGTGAAAATGGAATACAATTTTTAAATTAACAAGAAAAATACTTATTAATTAGAAGAGAAAGTTTATATTTAACTAGTAGTATATATTATATTTTTAAGATTATAGGAATAATTTTTGGACTCTCACCCAGATTATTGGGATGCTACATTTTAAAGTGGCACATCTGGATCTCGAATCGAGTTTATTATTTTTTTTAATGGAAAAGGAGGCTAAAAAAATCAGCCACCTCGAATCCAGGTTATCAGTGACAGCTCCCAACACCTTGCAACTTCTACCAACTAAATACTTTAACACCAATCAATCTATAAAAAATATCAAGTCAAATTATATAGAAATGTTTAGAATTTATCTATTCAATAATGATTAATTGATAGTTTATAAGAACCAGCAATTAAATCTATGTATCGAATATGGATATGTAAATTGCTTCTGTATATGTTGAAGGTGCTTATTTGTGCCTCCAGTTATTTATTTATTCATTCATTTTGATGAAAGGGAGATCAAAGATCACCCCAAATTTATTAACAAGTTTAAAGAGTTTATGTATAGGAAATTGAGATATTAACAAGGAGACATTATAACAAGATCGAACATCTCTGCTTCTCCTCAACTCAAAACACAAAACTTGAGTCAACTGACATGCTAAGGTAGACGGATCAGAGCTTCAATGAATCATTAGAGGATACCCGATCAGGCCTAAATGGTTGGGAAATCATCTAAGATCTAGGAAAAGAATAGTCTACTCGGTCTACCTCTAAGTTCCATCAATCGGGAAATCTTTCTCCTTGCACAGAATGGACACGTTTGAAATAAGTAGAATAATTTTTCTAGCAATTCCTTCAGCTGAAGATTGTTTCTAGCAATCTCTTCAGCTGAAGATTCGTGCCTCTATTATAACACAAGATACTCTGAAATTCTAATTAATTAAGGTATTAGGTGATGGGTAGCATGATTTCTTATCGATAGGCATAAAGAATTATGGATTATTGGTCCAGACTCCGATGCACCGAGACAAATCTCAGGACAATGCAACGCTTTATGAAAGCGGAGATGGGTGGGATTCTGGCTAAATCGAATTAGGGGCAAGTTTGAACTTAATTAGCTCCTTAATTATAGCAACACTGGTAAAATTTTATTAAGTCAGTCGAGTAACTTATAGCAGAGAAACATGGTTGGTAAGTTGAGAATGGGACCTTGGAGAACTACAAGTAATACAGTGATAATCTCCCAAAATCTCGTCCACAGGTACTTAACTTGAGATAAGTATAGTTCCATTGCGTGATGGTACAGTTCCATTTCTTGTATTGTAAAAGATCTCATCTTTTTATCCTGGCCCCTTCTGTCGTAGGGATGGCAATTTTTTCGATCTGGTAGAATCCGACCCAACCTGACCCGAATGGGATGGATTTTATCCGATCCAATTAAGAGGCGAGGTGGATATGGGTTTTAGAAAAAATATCCGAAGTAGATTCGGATCAAGTATGAATAATGGTATATCCCACCCCAAACTCGTCCTAATATATCTTTTGTTAAATTTAAAACCCTCCTTCGTATCAAACCCATCTCTCTCTCTCTCTCCCTCGTTTATATCAAACCTCGCCCCCACCATCTC
>KE504683.1:562545-589396 GCA_000441515.1 Elaeis oleifera | reverse complement strand
TCCGGGTAATGGGGATACACTCACCATCGTTCACCCTGCGGAGCGCGTCGGACGACTATCGGATCACCAAACGATATCCGAAGGACGGTCGACCTCCGACTGGACAGACCCGACCGACCAACATCCGGACGACGATCGATCGACTGAGTGAACATATCCAACTTACGTCTGGGTGACCGACTCTCGACCTAAGCCATCGACAGTCGCACTCTACGACCGACGAAGCGACCGATGCACAGTCGGGACACGCCCTACCTCTTTCGCAGCGCACGTCGCCGACTATCTGACCGACGACCCAAGACATGGTCAGACGACCTAATAAGATACGTCGGGTCTATAAAGTATACACTAAACAAGCATGCACTGAAGAATATCGGCAAAGGAAAGAAAAGTTTTCATTCATGAGAATTCAAACTTACAAAACTGGGCCGAGGCCCGATTACAAGTGCATGAAAGTAAAACGGATACAATGGGCTCCGGCTAACCCTCGGAGACGACGTCCTCCACTGGGAGAAGCTCGGGTCCGACCGGGGCATCTGCTGGAGTCAGCGCCGGTACAGAGGTCGGGGCGATCGGGGCGATCTCGCCTTCATCGATCGGCTCGAGAGCGCCTTCCTCCTCCACCTCAGTATGACCGCCCGACGATGCTTCGGCCGCCTCCTCCTCCGCAGCCTGGTCATCAGATCCTGGGGGGATGATGCCGCCGAGATCTAGCTCCGGGTATCGAGCCCGAACTGCCTCCCGAGCGTCCTCGTACCTCACCCGGTACGAGGCATATCCGCTCTCCAGGAGCTCCTCTTGATACTGGTCGGAACGGCGGAATTCCTCCGCTGCCCGACCCACCGATTCAGCCGCCGACTTCGCCTCCGCCTCCGCCCGACTCAGTGATTCCTTCGCCGATTTGGCCTCCACTGTCGCTATGTCAGCGTCGGCCTGTGCGATGGCTAAGTCCTCCTCGACCTTGGCGAGGTTCTCCAGGCTGGCCCGGACTTGCTCGCGTTCGGCTTCAAGTTCGGCGGCGATGCCGTCCCACTCCCGTCGCAGTCGTTGGGCAGTTCGGCCTTCTTCTTGGCCTCCTCACGAGCCGACTTTAATTCGGCTCCCGAGGCCGCCAAGGCATCGATAAGACGGAAGATTTCCTCCTCGAGCCTCGCCTCCCGACCGGTCGATTGCTCCAAATGCTCGACCAACATCACCCTCTCAGCCTCGGCAGCCATGGCCTTATCTCTCCAAGTCGCCCGAGCATCGCTGAACCGTCGATAGCCGGCCTCCAGCTCGGATACTGTATGAATTAGCTGCAAAGGAAGCCGACTGTTAGTAAGATAAAATAAGCGAACAAACGGCGATGGAAGAAAGGGGGCAAGACTTACCCCGATCACAGTCGGGTAAAAGGACGACAGCATGTCGGCCACATGCTGTGTCCTCACAGCCTCCTGGTCGGTCGGAAGGCGGATCGCCTGGCATAGCTTTCTGGCCAGGTCACGGTCGGCCAATGCCGACCCACCTTCGGGGACCTCGATGGAAAGAGGCACTGTGCGTGGCCCGACCTACGTCGTCTGAGGGTGCCATCGGGGTCTTCCTCCGATCGGCTGCCCACGCGCGAAGGTCTGGGAAGGACGGCAGACTGGAGCTCGACTGCGCTCCTCCCGAAGCAGCCATGGCGGGGGCCGTCGGAGGTCGTTCGGGTTCCCGAACGTCGCCCCGATCCTCCTCCATAGGCGACATCACCGACGCACCTTCGGGCATCGCCTCCCCGACTGCTCCTCTGGTAGGGCCGCCGACTGCTCCTCAGGCAGGGCCGCAGGAGCCGACAAGGCAATGACGGGCTCCTGCCGCTCGGTAGCCGATGCTGCGATGGTCGCGGGCGCCACCCTGGGCTTCTTCGGGGGCCGTGAGGGTCCGGCCCCGGACGACGGTCTCCTGCTGGCCGCGTACTGCCTGATTCTGGCGTCCGACGGCCTCATCTCCGATGGTACCCCTGCAATCCCGACAGAGGAGTCAGTACAGGTCCGACACAAACCAAACAAAAATGACTAGTGAGTCGGGCCGTATCTAAGCGGGGGACCAGGCTCAGACCAGCATCATAGAGAGCTTGTTCAGTAACAAGCTCCCTCTGCTTCGGCACCGACATATCTTTAAGTCGGTGGAAGTCCTCCCGATCGCCCTCCTCCACCCGACTGTTTTCATTCGGCCAAGTGCGGGGTTCACCCCAGCGAGAGGGAAACCCCCAAGCGGAAGAAGAAGAAGCGAAAAAGAACTGGTTCTTCCACCCATGGATGGAGGACGGAAGCCAAATAATGAAGGAAAGACCCTTCCGGGGGTTGAAAAACCACCAACCCCGAGCTTTGGGGTGGGTCGGAGCACAAAAAATGCCCGAAAGAGCGAAACCCGAGGTTCGGTCGGCAAAAGCCGACACAGGAGGGCAAAGCTGATGATTACCCGGACCGAATTCGGCGCCAACTACATTGGACACATTCCGTAATAGTCGAGCACGTTCCGGACAAACTCCGGAACCGAAAGACGGAGACCAGCCCGGAGGTCCTCGACGTAAAACGCCACCTGATCCGCGGGCGGACGGTTCACCCGACCGTCGGCCCCAGGGGCGAACAGCCGAAACTGCTCCGGGATACAATATTGCTCCCGGAGCCGATCGACGTTCAGCCCCGAAAACGAAGAAATTTCCGCCTCCGGGACCGACCGAAAATCGTCAGTCGGATTTCCCGACCGACTTTCCCGTGGAGAGGTCCTGGCCATGGCACCAAGACCAGCAGAAAGAAAAGGGAAAAAAAAGAGAAGAGAAGAAGAAGGGAGAAGGAAAGAAGGAAGAAAGAAAGCGGAAGAAAGGGAGCAGGAAAGGACCAGAAACTCCAGAAAGCTTTCAGGGACGAAGGGCGGAAGGCAAGGCTACCTTGGATGCGAGACCTCACGGACAGAATTTCCATGGCAGAGCAGAGAAAGTGAAGTTTGGACGTAGGCGGCCCTCTATTTATAGAATTTCTCGACGGTTGGGATGAGAGCGCGCTCGACGAGAACTCTCCGGATGAGCGACACGTGGCAACCTCTGGGCCCTCGCTCGGCCGACTGTTCGACGCACCACCCCTGATCATGCCACGTGGCCACCATCTGCGCGAGTGGCTCTTCCCCAGAGTTAATTCACACGCGGCGTTCCGCGTCCCGATGGGACGCCTGACGACGGTCCGCGCTCCCAAGCGGGGCCCTGACGGCAGTTCACATTCTCCAAAAGGCGTCTGACACCGAATCGTCAGACACCATGCGGTCTGACACCGTACGGTCTGACATCGAATCGTCCGACACCGGATCGTCTGACACCACCTTTTGTCCGAATCGATCTGTGGTGAGGTCAGCAGGATCAGTCAGTGCATGACGCAGCAAAGGTCCACTCCATTCGCCCGACACCGACATGACGTCGGGCTCGGGAGTGGGGGGCAACTGTTGGGATATACCGATTGACCCTGACGCCGACTGACCGTTATGCCGACTCACCAACGGATCCCGATACCGACTCACCAATGCCGGCTCTCCGACACCGACCGGCGACGACTCCTCAACAGATCCCGACACAGGCCCGTCTTCGAGATGGACCAACCGATCGACTCCGCCGACTGACAACAGGCGATGCCGACACCGACTGTCGGTAATGGCCGGCCTGGGCGTGTCGGCTTGACAAGCCGACACCGACTCCTACCACCCGAAAGCCGACTCTACGTCGGTTGGGACGACGCCGACTCACCGTCAGGGCGAGCGGCTGACACCTGACTTCCACGGACCCTCCGGACGCCGGCCACACTCTGAAGTCACTACCCGACGGTCAAGTTTCGACACACAGTCGGCCAGCCCCTCCAAGATCGTCGAACGACCGGCATGGGCTGTAGTCCTATCAAGGACACGCCGTACGACCGTCAGGAGGCCTTGCCCTACCAGGGACCTGGGGAAGAGTTCTGCCAAGGACGCCAATTAATTCCTAGGACGTGTCAATCCATCGACAATATGGCAACCCCGGCGAAGTGACAGCCCAGGGCGATTTGACGGCTCTACAGTTGTCAACATCACGGACGGCGGAACCATACAGTCTCTCACTATAAAAGGGGTAAGGCAACAGCTCTGGTAAGCTCTCGGAGGCCCTCTCGAACCCTCAAAAACTCTCCCCATCGCTGAGCTCTCTGGTTCTCCTCTTTACTGTTGCCTAATCTCCTCTCTGACTTGACCGTCGGAGGGTCCCCGTCGGAGACCCCCTCCGGTCCGAGTGGACTTCTCTTGCAGGCGCTCGTTCTCGGTGATCAGATGATGAGGAGATTGGCCGCAACAACATTCATTTGAAATTAAGAACACGATCCCACCAAATAACAGAAACGGAGAACCTTCTAATGTCACTGAGAATAATATCAAGCCTGCTATCACACCACCCAATAAGGATTCCACCAGCGGTGCCAATTGCATTCATTGAGACCCATTTGTTGATTTCCCCCCAGAGATAGATGCCTTTTTGTCACTGCAGGATCTATCTCAAACCACCTCATGAAGTACTGAATTATATACAGATTTCCCTTTCTGCGAGGGAAAGGAATTGCAGATTCTGAAATCTCACTCCACCAAAGGGTTCCATTGTCATCACCAAGGGCTCATCTTTCGATGGCGGGCGTGAGAGATGAGCTGAGAGTGGAGCTGAGAGAGGAGCTGAGGAATCTTCGATGGAAAATGGAGAAGATAGCAAAGCTCCTTGATGGCCCTAGTGGAAGGAACTTCGTGAGGGGAAGTGCCCGGGTCTCCTTCAAGCGATTTGATCGGCGGCGGGAGTCACTCTTGCGCGGGTGGCTTCTGGCGCAAATGCAATCCCTCTTGGGCACCAACCTGCTTTCCCTGCCCAAGGCCCTCCAAAAGGTCTTAATGGCTCCAGGCACCCCCCACCGGAATCTGGCTACAAGCCGTCCTACGCCTTTGTTGTCTTGAATGGCCGGCCCAGGACAAAAAGGTGAGCAGGAAAGTGGTTGAAAACGGGCGTGGAAACCTTGATGGCCGCCTTAAGGACACCCATCTACCAAGTGCTGCAGTTACCCGGCCGCCACCTAACTCTCGGATCCACGGCTTTAAAAAGGGTAGGTGCTTCAAGTGTGGAGATGCAGGGCATCTCAAGAGTGATTGTAGAAACCCCATCAAGTGCTTCAAATGCCTTTGTTTGGCCATCAAGCTAGAAGCTGCCGGAGGTGTCTGACTCAGAGAGAGGCACGAAAGCTTTTGTCAATGGCAGTTGCTGGCAGGATGGTCCTTCTGCGTTCCTTCCTCCCTTGGGAGGGGAAGCCCGTAGGTGCTTCAATGAGGCACTGTGCAAGGGGATTGTGGAGGTGAAAACCTTTGACTTCGGAGAAATATCTGGGGAAGACCTTCTGCGGGCTTCAAACACTATTCTCTGTGGTTTTGACTGGGAAATCAGGAAGTATGGACCCCATCTGTTCCTGGTTACGTTACCTAACAGACAGGAGGTGCTAGCAGCCTTTCTTAGGGGGGCAATATAGGCCAGGCACTTCACCTTCTCAGTGCGACCCTGGTCTATCAAAGATGGGGAAGAGATGTGCGCCTCTCCTTTCGAGCTTCGCTGAAACTTAAAATCTCCTCCCCTTTTATGAAATGCTGACTCTCTCCACCGCTTAACGGCGGGATTTGGCATCTTGGAGTGCATCCTGCCTGCCTCCCTCTCAGGATTTGATCAAGAACTTTCTCCATCTCCATTTTTGTGGAGAGATTGCATGATATTCCAGAGTTCATCGAAGTTTCTGCGGTGATTTGGTCGACACGGTGGAGGTAGAAATCCTTGAATTTACTCGTGGGATGCCCCTCCCTCGGACCTCCCTTCGTGCAAGATTATGAAGATCAACTTTTCCTCAATGACATACCCCCGGATTTTGGGCTTCACCTTCGAACAGGTGCGACAGATTGTGGGGAGAACTCCTCGCCTTCCTTGGGGGGAACAGTGGAGGTGCAGCTGATGCCGATGCCCTTGTATTGGGTGATGTCGTCCGGAGCACTCAAGCCTCTCCGGCCCTTGCAACGCTGCCGGTCGCCGGAGAGAAGACCCTTGCCCTACCTGATCCTGAGTCACCCGCCAGGTCCATTGCTGGGAGAGGGGCGAGTCGAGCCGAGTCAACCGGTCCGAGTCATCGCCATTAATGCCTCCTGTCTCTCCTGACGGCGGGGGTATGCGGGAAATGACACCAACTCCATGAGGTTCAGAACCTTGCCATTTGAGGGAAGCAAATTTTTTGAATTCAAATTCTGATCCCTCCAACTGCCTGGCAATCTCCGAGTCTCCGCCTTGGATCAGATCCCCTACTCTTCTGCATTCTCATCGATCTGACCCTTTTAGCCTGAGAGCCGAGGTTTCTATCCTTGCTGGGAACCGATCAGCAACCATTAATTGTACGGGGCTTAAACACCTGGTCTCTTCAGATGTCACCACCTTTCGCTCGTCCATCGTGGCTTTCAAAGGACGCAGGTGGTCCCTTCCAGGTCCGTGTGCTGGCATTTCTTTTGGGTCGCACCCTCCCTTCCTGTCTCAGGTTCGCTTGGATGTAGGGTCTAAAGGCCCCAGTGACCCCACTTTCTCCTCAGAACAATGCTCCTCGACGTCTCACAGGTATATGATGCTGCGTCTGTCGAGGTGGTTGAGGCGCCCATGCCTCCTGCTCCGATCACGTCTGAAATTGCGTCTGTTAGCATTCTCAAAGGACAACGGGTTAAAGCTCTCCAGGGTGTAAGAGTGGCTACTGCTAAACTCCTGTCTTTCCGGAAGAAGAAGAATCTTGATGACACCCCGGCTGCCTCTGCACCTGTTATTGAGATGTCTGGCAAGGCAAGAGGGTCTTTGTTCCTCCGACATCTCAAGACCTGCTGCTTCACTCGTTTGAACCACATCAGATTATTGATTGGGCTCGTAAATCTGGTGTCAAGCTTTCGAATGATGATGCAAGTAACTTCATCAAGACTATCCGTGGGCTCGAGGCATCTAAAGCAGGTCAATGCTCTGTCTGAGGAGTTTGGTTAACCCCATTGTGTTTTGGTCTTCTACTGGTGCCATAATGTTCATCGGATAGGTTTTTAGTTCTTCTTTGTCTGGAGTCTTTTCTTCCTTTCTGTCTCAGTCACTTGTCTGAAAGGCCTTCCCTCTACTGGAAATTTTTGTATTGGCTTGTATAGTTGGTCCATGATAGGCTTGGTGGAGATGCAGTTTCTGTGTTGTTATCCTGAACGTTGGTTGTTGCGTTAGGTTGAAGCCTATGTGAAGAAGCCCAGCAGCCGCCAGGCCCGACCCAGACCCACGGTGCGGGCCAGCCCAGTAGATGCATGGGCATGGTGTACCATGGCTTACCGCGTTCTCACGGTCCAGGTGGGCGTGCGGACCGAGCGTCCATTTTCAGGGTGTTTCTCGCGGTCCATGGTGGATTGGTGCCTGTTTTCCTAGTGTTTCTCACGGTTTCAAAGGGATTTGTGGATCGATGGCACGATCGGACGGCTCCTGTTTGTCCCAATGATGATCCAATGGCTGATGATGATTTCAGGGCTGTTTCAGGTATTTTTATGCTTGTTTTCGTCCGTTTGATGGAGATCTAACAGCAGACTTCAGAGTTTCAATACAACAATGAAATGGAGTCCTATTTTGATGCACTTTGGCCTAGTTCCAAGCTCTATTTAATAGAGGCCTTGGCAAAGGTTCTAAACACGAGCAGAGCACAAAGAGATTCGAGAGCAGTAAATAGTGAGAGCATCTAGAGTGGTGTGAGACTTCTTTGAGAGAAAAAGTGTGTTTTTTTTTGTAAAAGAGAGTTTGTGTGAGTTTCTAAATTTTTTCTCCAATTTTGTACTTTTTGTGCCGTGGATTTTTAATAGAAGATGCTAAGGAGATTTTGCTCATAGATGTAGGCCATCAATTAGGCCGAACCACGTATATCTGGTGTATTTTTTAGTCTTGTTTTATTGCTTGATTATCTTCTTTATTTTGTATTCTACATTTGTTTAAGTTATCTTTCCTCTACAAAATGATCTGTGTTTTCGCTGTACTTGTGTGCCGTATGGGTTGAGGTGTGCTCGGTTATCCCTCGGTCGGTCTTTTAGTTTGATATCAGAGTAAGGGAGATTCTTTTGTAGCTAGTTTGATTTGAAACAATGGCAGACAAGGTGACGACAACAAAATACGAGATACCGAGGTTTGATGGATCAAACTTTGCACTTTGAAAGATGAAGATACAGGTGGTATTGATTAAGAATGGTTGTGAAATTGCTTTGCAAGGAAGAAATACAAACCAGAAGAGATGACGGATGGGCAATATGAGGAGAAAGATAGGCTGGCAATGGCAAACCTGTATTTGGTGTTGGATGATTCGGTATTGTTCAATATCGAAGTCGAGACTACTACAAAAGAGATTTGAAAAAAGTTGAAGAACTTCTATGAAGGAAAGTCTTTGGTGAATAAAATCTATTTGAGGCAACAATTATACAATCTAAAGATGAAGGATGGGACATCAGTTCAAGAACACTTGAGTGTATTCAATTCCATTGTGAGCAAGCTTGCAGCCCTAGATGTCAGAATTGAAGATGAAGAGAAGGCTAGCATTCTACTTTGTTCTATATCGAAGTCTTGGGATAATCTTATTATGAACTTGAGTCACGTTAAACCCTTAAGATGGAGTCAGTTGTTGCATCATTATTTACAGAAGAGATGAAGTAAAATCTAGCCAAAGAAGCTCTTTAGGGGAGGCCATGGTAGCACGGGATAGACCTTTTGAGAGGGAACGTGGTGATCGAGGGAAGACAAGATCTAAATTTAAGAGCAAGAAAAAGGTGAAATGCTGGAATTATAGAAAATAGGACATGTAAAGAAAGACTACCAGGCTAAAAGAGTTGATACAAAATTTGAATCGACAAACTTTCAAAGCAATATAGCAGAAAGTGAAACTAGTTTAGCTACTTCAAATGATAGGGATGCATTGATGGCATTGGAGAGATCCAAGCTCGCACGTCATTAGAATTTGGATTCGGGGATATCTTTTTACATGACTCCTTTTAGGGAGTAGTTTCATACATACAAATCATAGGATGGAGGAGTTATCTGTTGGGTAACAATACCGCTTGTCCTGTGATTGGAGTGGGAGATGTTCGGATCAAGATGTTTGATGGTATAGTTCGGATAGTTTCTAATATATGACATGTTCCTGTACTTCGCAAGAGTCTACTATCACTTGAAAAGTTTTGTAAGCAAAGCTTAAAGTTTATCGGAGAGAAAGATCAATTGAAAGTGTCCAAAGGGTGTGGTGATAAGGAGAGTACAAATAGATGGTCTTTATAAATTGATGGACGAGACTCAGGTGAGAGAAGTAGGAGTAGCAAGTGCAGAGATGGTGTCTCCGACGGTTTGGCATCGACGTTTGGAATATATGAGCGAGCATGGGCTACAGTTATCATCAAATAAGGAGGTTTTTCTAGGGTGTAAGTTAGTGCCACTAAAATTTTGTGAAGATTGCATCTATGGTAAATAAAAAGGATCTCTTTCTTTTTATCATAGCAGTGGAGTTAAAAATTTCTTGAGCTAACCACTCAAATACTGGAGAGTCACCTAATAGATCATTGAGTGGGTGTTCCTACTTCATCTCCTTCATTGATGACTATTCTCAAAAAGCTTGGATATATATTCTAAAGCGTCCGACGTCTTTGAAACCTTTAAGAAATTTAAGACTCTAGTGGAAATAAAAAGCTTGAAATTAAATGCCTACATTCTGATAATGGAGGAAATATTGCTCTAAAGAATTTGAGAAGTTTTATGGCGAGCATGGAATTAGGCGATAACTTATGGTTCCCGAGACACCACAGCAAAATGGTGTGGTAAAGAGGTTTAACAAAACACTTATGGATAGGATCCGTAGTATGATGAGTACTACAAAACTTGATAAGAGATTTTGGACAGAGAATATAAGCATGGCTTGTTACTTAATCAATCAAGCACCGACAAAATCTCTTGGGTTGGAAATTCTAGAAGAATTTTGGAGTGGCAAGTCAGTAAATTATTCCTATCTTCGTATCTTTGGATGTGATGCATATATGTGGATCCCAAAAGAGAAAAGGATAAAATTAGACAGGAACTCTCGGAGGTGCATCTTTCTTGGCCATGCTAAAGAAGTAAAGGGGTATCGGTTGTGGGATCCTACTACCCACAAGATTATTGTTAGCCGAGATGTTTTTAATGAAGAATCTTTTCAAGACATCAGGAAAAAGCAAGATGATGAAGCCATTACTTCTATTGAGTTCTTTGATGTAGGCGATGAGGTGCAAGCATAGCAAGCACAGGTGAATGATGAGGTAGTTGATGATGGATCGAGCACAGAGTCTCTGCAATCACCTGTGGATGCTATCTCACTGGAAGAGCCACCAATGGAGTTCGAGCGGCCTAGAAGGGTCATTAGACCTCTTGCCAGGTATGATGACTATGTCACTTTTTTTATTCCTTCTGCTAATCATGTTTGTGCTTATGTTGCTTTGGCGGAGGAGGATGAACCAATTTCATACAGGGAGGCATGTGAGTCCACCAATGCTGAAAGGTGGCATTGTGCTATGGAGGAGGAGATGGGTCACTTCAGGAGAACAAGACTTGGGAGCTTGTAGTTCTACCGGAGGGAAAGAGTCTGATCGAATGTTGGCGGGTCTATAAAGTGAAGAAATATATAGATAGAAATATGAAGAGATTCAAAGTGCGTTTGGTTGTAAAGGATTATGCTCAGAAGCCAGGAATTGACTTTGATGAGATCTTATCACCGATGATTCGTCTTACTACTACTGAGATTGTTTTGGCGATCGCAGCAGTCATAGATTTGAAGCTCGAGCAGATAGATGTAAAGACGGCTTTCTTGTATGGTGACTTAGAGCAGGAGATCTATATGGTACAACTTGAAGTGTCAAAAAGGCAAGGAGGAGTTGGTTTGGCAGCTGAACAAATCCTTGTACAATGTCAAACAGGCGTCGAGGTATTGGTACAAGCGATTTGATTCTTTATTATAAATTTGGGATTTGATCGACTGAAGGTAGATCATTATGCATATTTCTGCGATTATGATGATAGAAGCTTCTGTATTTTGTTGTTATATATCGACGATATGATGGTCATGGAGAATAGCAAGAGTCGAATATCAGATCTGAAAACTCAGTTGGTTGGGGAGTTCGAGGTGAAGAACTTAGGAGTTGTGAACTAAATACTTGGGATGAAGGTGCTACAAGAGAGGAAGGATAGGAAGGTCTGACTTTCATAAAAAGGATATGTAAAGAAAGTTCTGTGGTGCTTCAATATATAGAATGTGAAGTCGGTATCTATCCCATTTCCTATTCAATTTAAACTGTCAACCAAGCAATCACCCAGCACGGAAGCAAAAAAAGCTGACATGGCTCGAGTACCATATTCATCAGCAGTAGGAAGCCTTATGTTTGTCATAGTATGCACAAGATCAGACATTGCACAAGCAGTGGGAGTTGTGAGTCGGCATATGATGAATCCAGATAGCGACTATTGGACAGCAATAAAGTGGATCCTCCGGTATCTGAGGGGAACGACTAATCATTCACTCTGTTATAGTTTCGCGGGTTTGGAGTGCATTGGGTTTGTTGATTTTGATTTTACAGATGATCAGGACAAGAGGAGATCTACCATAGGCTATGTGTTCTCCATGGGCGGTGGTGCTATAAACTGAGAATCTAAACTTCAGTCAGTGGTGACACTATCAACAATAGAGACAGTATATTGCATGGAACACACATGTAAAGAAGCTATCTAGCTCAAGAGGCTTCTTGGAGACTTCAAGGTGAAGCAGGATGTGATAAGGGTGAATTGTGATAGTCAAAGTATGTTGCACTTGACGACAAATCCAATGTTCTACTCTCGGACAAAGCACATTGATATTCGCTATCAATTTATGAGAGATGTGATGGATGATGGTCTAGTCTCGTTGTTGAAGATTCATACCGATGCAAATTCAGCGGATGTGTTGATGAAGCCGGTGACTCGAGAGAAGTTCAATTAGAGCAAAGCTTCTCTCGATCTTGGGGCTACGTGAGGAGTAGGAGGTTGGCAAGGTCTCCAGGGATGACATTCTTTGGAGTTCGGCATATATCTTCAAGTGGGAGACTTGTTAGGTTGAAGCCTATGTGAAGCAGCCCAGTAGCCGCCAGGCCCGACCCAGACCCACGCGTGCGGGCTGGCCTAGCAGACGTGCAGGCGCGGTGTACTGTGGCTCACCGCATTCTCACGGTCTACGATGGGTGCGTGGATCGAGCACCCATTTCCAGAACGTTTCTCGCGGTCCATGGTGGACCAACACTCGTTTTCCTGATGTTTCTCACAGTTTTTAAGAGAATTTGTGGACCAATGGCGCGATCGAACGGCTCCTAATTGTTTCGATGATGATCCAATGGCTGATGATAATTTCAGGGCTGTTTCAGGTGTTTTCTACACTCGTTTTTCGTCTGTTCGATAGAGATCTGACGGCAGGCTTTAGATTTTCAATACAACAATAAAACGGAGTCCTATTTTGATGTGATTTGGCCTGATTCCGAGCTCTATTTAACAAAGGCTTCAACAGAGGTTCTAAACATGCGGAGAGTAGAGCACAGAGAGATCCGAGAGCAGCAAACAGTGAGAGCATCTAGAGTGGCATGAGACTTCTTTGAGATAAAACTATGTTGTTCTTTGTAAAGAAAGTCTGTATGAGCTTCTAAATTTTTCTCCAATTTTGTACTTCTTGTACCATAGATTTTTCATAGAAGAACGCTAAGAAGATCTTGCCCGTAGATGTAGGCCATCAATTAGGCCGAACCACATATATTTGGTGTGCTTTCTTTATCTTGCTTTATTGCTTGGTTATCTTCTTTTATTTTACGTTCTACGTTTGTTCAAGTTATCTTTCCTTTGCAAAACGATCTATATTTCTGCTGTACTTGTGTGCCATGTAGGTTAAGATATGCTCGGTTATCCCTCTGTCAGTCCTTTCATGTTGACCATATGACCATGTTTTTTGTCTCTCTTCTTTGTGGCTGTGCTCTACCCGTTGGTCTGTGGTGTATACTCTCGCTTTGAATGAGTTGATCCCAACCGTATGGCCCTGATAAGTTGGAATATTAGAGGTCTTGGGGAACCTAATAAGAGGCATATTGTCCAAGATTTTCTCTCTGTGAATTGACTGCCATGTGGTTGAGTTACAGGAACTAAGAGATCATTTGTGTATGCAATGACTAACAGACTGGTCTGATTTTTAAAACGATCCCAAGCCATTTTTTTAATTAATAAGTCATCTGACTACCTATCTCGCAAGACCTGTTCAAAGTCAGGCAGCATGTCACAAATTTTCTACACACCACCCCCCTTCCTCCGATAGAACCAGTCAATGTGCATGAAACCATCTGCGACGACTTTAAAGTCTGCTAACAAGATATTAAACGTCAACTTCCACCATTTATGTCCCAAAAAGACGCCCAGCTCATTCATCTCTACACCTGCACTTGCTCCAAAATCGGCTGTCTTTTTTCATAAGAAAGAAAAGAAATACAATTTTTAAGTTAACATAAAAATACTTATTAATTGGAAGAGTAAGTTTATGTTTAACTAGTAGTTCTATATTTTAGGATTATAGAAATGAATTTTTGGCTTTCACCCAAATTATTGAGATGATATATTTTAGAGTGGCACATCTGGATCTCAAATCCAGGTAATCAGTAACAACTCTCAACAAATTGCTCCTTCTACCAAGTAGATCCGTTGACTCCCATCAATCTATTAAAATGTCAAGTCAAATTATATAGAGATGTTTAGAGTTTATCTATTCAATAATGATTAAGTGACCATTTATAAGAACCGGCAAATCAATGTATCGAATATGGATATGTAAATTGCTTCCTGTATATGTTGCAGGTGCTTGCTTGTGCCTCTGTTATGATACAAGATACCTGGAATTCTGATTAAGGTATATAATAGGTGATGGGCAGCATGATTTGCTTATTGATAGGCATATAACACATCTCATGACAACACAACGCTTTTTGAGAACGGGGATGGGTGGGATTCTGGCTAAATCGAACCAAGGGCAAGTTTGAACTTAACAAGGTCCTTATACCAACACCAGTAAAATTTTATTCAGTCAGTCAAGTAAATTGTAGCAGAGAAATAATGAGAAATGGCTGGTTGATCAGATTTTAGTGGGGCCTTGGAGAACCACAAGTACTTAAAATTTTGAGATATAAGACTTGACTCATGGCCGTGATGGTAAGCGGTATTGTGGTGGTATATGATGTCCACTTCTTGCACTGCAAAAGGTCTCGTGTCCTTGTCCCGGCCTCCTATTGCCGAGACGCGACCAGCCAGCACAAGAATGGCAGATGTGGAAGCTTCCGGAGGAGAAATTGTTGTGTGGCTTGTTGACTTATTGTACCATATTTATTACAGATTAAATCTATCTAATAAGTTCTTCTTTTGAAAATTATGTCATTGATGTTGCATCCAACCAATTAATATCAAATCTTTTTAAGAAATAGGACCTACTTTAGAATTTTTGTTGCATGCATGCCGTGCACTACGCGCTCGTGAAAATAGCCAACAACAATCATTGACTTTTGTAGACCTAATTCATCAAACATACGTCTCAGTATATTATTCATACAAATCAGTGGTCGTAATTGATCGCGTATGGTGTAGGCAATTAGACAGCACATCACTTTGCTATTGAGAAGCTTATGAAAACAGACAGGGCATAGATGCAAGGCTAATAATTTGATGAAGATATAGATTCTGCAATAGAGATCCATTGAATATCTGATCCAATTTGATCTGAATGGGATGAATTTTATTCAGCCTATTTAAACTTCGAGGTGAGTATAGTTTGTAAATAAATAATCTGAAGTGGGTTTGAATCGGATGCAGATAACGATATATTTCGCTCCGAACTAAATCTGACGTAATCTTAATTTAAATCCCTCATTTTAATATTATAATTATTTAAAAAATTTGTTAAATAAATTTCTTGAATGATCGGATCCAATTTATCTTATCTGACTTGATTTGATCGATACCATCAATTTTATCGGACTCAATTTTATCGGACTCAACCGAGACAAATTTATTCTATCCGTTGTTATTCCTACCTATGGTCCAAATTTATTCGCTGCTTCTTCTACCGTTTAAAAAAAAAAACAAAGAGAGAGAGAGCGAAGAAACAGGAGCCACCTTTTCTTGCGCGCCTTTACATCGGCTTCTACAATAAAAAGCTTCTCAGACTACGACCAAAAAAAAAACGCTTCTCAGGCGAGTAAGTACAGAGAGAGGCAGCATGGCGGAGATTTTGGTGGTTTGCCTGATCAAAAAGCTAGCTGCCACCTTCACATCGGCAGCAATAAGACGGGTGGTTTCCCAGGCCGCGTCGTTGCGGCAACTTGAGCCAAAAATTCGTGGCATCAAGAGGGACCTGGAGTTGATGCAAGCCTTTCTAAGATATGCCGACACATGCAGAGCCAGCAACGATCTGGCAGGCGTTTGGGTGAACCAAGTGAGGGAGATCGCCTACGACATCAACATCCTTGCCGATGAGTTCACCTATCTAACTGCCGGACAAAGCCGGAGCCTCCTAGAGGGCCATCTCTACAATGCCTTCATCAGTCCACAGAACACCAAGGCCTTGCACCATCTCTTGAATGATCTCGAAAATGTCAAGAAAGAGCTTGATCGGCTTTTAGAAACTAAAGAAAATACGGCTTTAGCATGACAGGAGGATCGTCTAGTCCGAACGAAAGTCGGCATCTCGCAGAATCAGCACATTTCATCCAGGAAGAGGACATGGTGGGTTTGATAAGCACACAGATCTGCTCATGAGATGGCTAATGGATGAGGAATTCCAGCGCCCCGTGATTTCCGTATGGGGTATGGGAGGCGCTGGCAAGACCGCCCTGGTCACCACTGCATACAGAGCCGAGATGGTCGTCAGCCACTTCGGTCGTCGTGCATGGGTTTCTGTATCTCAAAGCTATGACGCCCATGACCTGCTCAAAAGAATCATATTGGAACTGCACCTGGAGACAGGGGAGGCCATTAATCCACACAGCCTGGATTCTATGCCTTCCCGGAGACTAGTGGAGACTGTCAAGTCACTTCTGCATCCTAAGAGGTACCTCATTATCTTGGATGACGTGTGGCATAAAGAAGTTTGGGATGATGTTAGTAGTGCGTTGTTCGATAATGGTTGTGGGAGTAGAGTTGTCATTACCACACGGAACAAGGAAGTTGCTTTGGCGGCGGTTGATAGCCGGGTTATGAAACTTGAGCCATTGCAGGAATACGAGGCATGGACACTCTTCTGCAAGAAAGCATTTGAGAGAGAGAACGATGGAAGCTGCCCTCCAGAACTAGAGTGCTTGGCTAAAGAATAGTGGAGAAATGTGATGGCTTGCCATTGGCTTTAGTGTCAATAGGAAGGCACAACTTACAGACTGAAGAGACACAGATGGCATGGAAGAGCATTCTTGATAGTCCAGTATGGGGGAAGGAGCGAACCCGGATCTCCTCAAGATCTCTACAAACTTAAACCACAGCATCGATGACCTACCGCATCAACTCAGGAATTGCTTGTTATACTGCAGCATATTTCCAAAAGGCCATGTCATCAAAGAAATCTTTGATCAGATTATGGGCGGCAGAAGGATTTGTACAAGAAGGCGCAGAGCGCACAGCAGAGGAGGTGGCAGAGCAGTACCTCAAGCAACTTGTTAGACGATCTGTGCTCCAAGTGACAGACAGGAATGAACTTGGAAGGCGAGCCGCCTCCGAATGCATCTTCTTATGAGGGACCTGATCATGGCTAGATCAAGAGAAGAGAATTTCCACCAGGTGTATGACACTGATGCAGGAGGGAGGCTGCAATATAGAGTTCGAAGTCTTTCGATAATTGGAAGGAGAGGTGATCACCAATTGAACGAAAAGATGCCCAAACTCCGATCTTCCATGTCTTCTCATCAGTTTTGGCCCCTTCCCTGCTCTCCAACTTCAGGGTATTGACAGTTTTGAATCTACACCGAGCTCCTATTGAAAGACTACCAGGCGAGGTGTTTGATCTCTTTAACCTGCGTTACTTGTGCATTCGGAAGACTAAAGTTAAAGAGCTTACAGATGCAATAGGCAAGTTGCGGAGCCTGGAATACTTGGACGCATGGCATAGTCGTGTGGAGAACTTGCCATGGGGAATAACAAGGCTGGAACACTTGCAGCACCTTATGGCGAAAAAATTTGAGGGTAAAACTTCAAGATATACAGAGTGCATGAGTGGGGTGCATATTCCTGACAGAGTACAGAAATTGAAGCGCCTACAGACGCTGAAAGCTGTTGTGGCAGATGAGGACTTGATAAAAAGCCTGAGTAGTTTGACACATTTGAGAAGATTAGAGATTGTAGAAGTGAGAAACATGCATTGTGTTAAGCTGGCTAAGTCCATCATGAAGATGAAACACCTTCGTCACTTGGTTGTTAAAAGAAACACTGGCATGAGACATTGCAGTTGGGATCTCTCGAAACACCACCGCCCTCCTTCAAAAGCTGAGTCTGTATGGTAAGCTGGAGGGAGGGTGTTGCCTCGTTGGTTAATTCCCTCACAAACCTCACGCATCTAACACTGCAATCATCTGGGATTGGAAAAAATTCGCTTCGTTCGCTCTCCTTGTTGCCCAATCTAGTATATCTTGCTCTTTTCAAAGCATATGATGAAAGAAATTGGATTTTGGTGCAGGATGGTTCCCTAAGCTCAGATTACTCCGGTTACAGGACATGGGCCATCTCAGGAACTTAAAAATAGAGCAGGAAGCACTGGTAAACTTGCATGAGCTATTTTTGCTGAGATGCCGAGAGTTGAAGATGGTACCCACAGGCATCGAAAACCTCATACATCTCCAGAAGTTGGTGCTTGATGACATGCCAAATGAATTAGTGGAGAAGCTAAATAAAGGGGGACAGACTGAGGAGGATCGCTTAAAGGTTCAGCATATCCCCATTATCATGAACTGGGTTAAAAGTGGGGACCGGTGGATTAAACAAAGGCTTTCCTGATGCTTACCATATCCTCATCAGCATGTTTGAAAGAAAGTGTGTAGGGCTGAGATCAGTGTAATGGTCGAGGCATGCATGATGTTTTGAATATTCCTTGAAGGAAGGGTGATCTGAGAAAGATGAGGTACGTTCCAGTCTCCTTCCATTACTTTCACATCCAAGTGAATATTTCATGATATTTTGGGTGAAGGGGAGGTCTGTGAGGAATAGTTCAGAATAATATGATAAAAATTGATATACTCGTCTAGATACATTAATCTGTTTAAATGTGCGTAACTGTAAGAGTTTAAAGAATAAGTATCCGCAGATGTGCGGATGTGCCTGTTTGGAAGTTAACCCAATCGGGTGTATTCTCTGTTGACTCCTTCTACAACTTGCTCAATTTTGGAGGTTTAAGGTGTCCATATTCAAAGATACTGTGGAAGATGCCTGCACCAAGGAAGTTAAAGTTTTTTTGTAGTCAACTATTAAGAATAAGTTGCACACCGGCAAGATCCTTAAAAAGAAAGGTTGGAATGTGAACTTAAGGTGCATTTTGTGCGGCGTGAACTTGGAGTCAGCCAATCATCTGTTCTTCAGGTGTACTTTCACAAAGAGTTTGTGGACTACAATCCAGAGACAATTGAAGCTAATTGGCCACCCTTCCACCTTTCTAATCTTTGGACCAATTGGAGGAAGAGGAACAAACACATGTTGGCAGCAAAGAGATCAATTGCTAGCAGCAATGCTGTGGAAATTTAAAGGAGCGGAATACCAGATTATTTTGCATAGAGAATACCAGATTATTTTGCATAGAAAAAATCTATCTTCTCTGTTCTGCAGGCTGCTCTTCAGTGCTTTCTTAGTTGGAAGACTCTTTGCTCCGCCAAGAACCTTCAAGACCATCCTGGCTTATCTAGTAGGTTGAATTCTCTTATTGCTGGTTACTGTCGTTCTGGCTCATCCTCATGATCCAATATTGATCTTTTGTGGGGTTTGTTTGCTTTGTAGTCTTTGTTTTTGAAAGTCTAAATTCTATGTAGTTTTGTAACTTCCACTTTTTATAGTTTTTGAAGCTTTCCCTTGCTGTTGTTGAGAAGAGTTTGCTTTGCTTCATAAATATCTCTTTGTAATTACTTTCTTTAATAAATGTGGGTGGCAATCCTTGCTTCCTTTCCTTCAAAAAAAAAAAATAATCCGCAGATTCTTATGAATTTAAAGTTGATATACTTGCAAAATTTCCCCTATTTTCGTTAATTTGTGGCTTGTTGCCTCCCTTACCAACACGCGCGCGCACAAAAAAGAAGAAGAAGAAGAAGAAGAAGATGATGGTTATCGGTAGATTCTCATGTTCTTTCTTCTAGACTGGATTCTGCTACATACATGCACCTTCCGATTTTGGGTGCAGTTGTTGAGCTTGCTGAATTGATGGGTACTTGTTTGAAGTAGGGTCAAGCGGAACATTCCATCAATGCTAAAGTGATAGTTGATAATGCTTCCATCTGTATCATAGTTACAGCTGAAAGGGAATGGGACATTTTTATAAACTATTATATAACTGTTATTGTAATATTATTGATATCCATTCTGCATTATCTAACTTAACCTCTTCTCTTTTCCTAATTTCCTGATATGTCCAGATTTGTAATTCTGTTACATGGGTGGAGGTGATGATTAGAACAAGCGTGATGATATGTGATAACAATCTACTTTCAAAACATTGCCAACTTTTGTAACAATATATAGCTACCATTATGACCATTAAACTAGCAGGATGTAATGGTCGTAACAGTCCACATATGACTCATCTTGGAAAGAAAAAGTTGATTTTCCATGGCTAAGTTGGAAGAAAAAATTGAACGCTAGGGATGTTATTGGAAGGAAGATTCACAAAATTGAGGTGGTTGTGTCTTTTGCCAGCATGCAGCAGAAGCTCTGGATCATATTTTTGTTGAATGTCAATTCACCTGGTGTTTTTGCAAATCTTTATGTCTGCTAATAGGAGTTTTACCCTCTTTCAAATCCTTTGAGAAGCTGTATATTAGTTGGATCAATAGGAATTTTCAAAGCCATCAAATAGAATAATGTTGATGCTGGTGGCTGCCATGAGTTTGGCTATCTGGAGAGGGAGGAACTTAAGAATTCCCTAAGCAAGAAAATCGATGTCTTTAATTGCCTTCGAGGGTCTGAGTCTTTTCAATGATTGGTTGCTGCTTTGGAGCAACAACAATGGATTGAGCATAGCAGAATTTGGCACAAGATCAGAAGAGTTGGGACAGCGATTTCCAATAGTTTATTTTACATAGCCCAACTATGGATGCGTCTCTTTCAGCAGGCATTTTCTTCCGCTCAAAAGTCAGGTACCTATTCCTTGGCACTTAAAAAGGTTGCTGCTACCCTCACAACGACAACCTTCAGTGGTCCCTTGACGCAGCTTGAAGTGTGGAAAAGACAACCCAAGCACCGTTCGGGACTCTCGAATAACTTGAGAAGAAAATGAATACCGAAGCTATAAAAACTTTTAAGATAATTGAGAAGTAGAAAAAAATGATTCAATTCATTGATGCCAAAGACTCGAAAAATTTCAATTTATAGGCACAATGACTTGTGCTTGAAGAAAAAGAAAACACAAATAAAAAAATTCTTAGCTAGCTTTTTTTGAAAAAAAAATCTAAGCATAGAAATTAAATATTTACCAAATAATTTGTTCAATCCCTAATTGATATCTTCTATATATAAAAGATCCGGTATGAGATAAACATCTTCCATTTACAAAAGATTTTACATCAGGTCCCCTCCACTTGGATGCAACTCGGCCTTGAGTTAGCACTTTCCATCAAAGCTTTGGGAAGGTTCATGAAACTTGAAGAGATCTTGCACATTAAAAGTGTTGGAGATTCCCATGGAGTCAGGTAACTGTTCGTGAAAACACTAGGGCATACATGTCTTCTCCATCCTCTAGCTCAAGTTGAAGATCTTTGATAATTAAGAAAGACTTCCCCACCACTTTAGAAGCTTTAAGTTGGTCCTCCTTTATTAGGACCAGAGTGATCTTCTTACCATTTTTATAGAAAATGAATAGGTTGTCTCTGCCCTTGTGAGTTGAATCTACTGTTGGGAGATGTCTGACCAGAACACCATCTCTCAGGACCTTTTCGATACCGCGCGATGCAGTAGGAAGAAAGAAGAAATAAAACAGAAAACAATCAAATACGTAGATTAGTCAAAAAAGGCTCGCCTCTATGGGACATACAAACTTCATTATGAGAAAAGAATATTACAAGAGAAGATCTCATCCTCAACCTTCATAACCCAATTTCTCCCTCACAGAAAGTTCTCCTTTACAAAAGCTCTCTAGAAAGACCCCCGGAACCCCTGAAGTGATCGCTGTCCGCTGTCTAAGAGTTCTGCTCTTGCTCCTCTCAGCGTCACGTCACCTCTCTCCGTGGGTTCTCTTCTGTTTCTCGGTCTTCGGCCTAATGAAACCGTGCCGCACCACACATCCAGATTCTCTTGTTCACGGATCAAAGCCTTATAAAAGCTTAAAACCCAATTAGATTAGGATTAGGGACTCCTTAGAGCACCCTGAAAGACCTTAGGCCGTTGGATCTCGACCGACAGCTCCCAAAGCCGTCTGATCGTGACCCGATCCACGAAACAGTCCCATAAATCACGAGAAACGCCTAAGAAACAGCTCCGGTCCATGGTAGACCGCGAGAAACCCAGGAGAAATGCCCCCTCGATCTACAGATCCATCTGTGCACCGTCTGGTCTACAGTGGATCGGGCTACGGGCTCCCAGTGCAGGCTCGCATGGGCCTGGGCCGCAACCGCATGCGCATGCGCTCGGGCCTGGGCCGCACCCCACGCATGTGCACCCGGGCCTGGGCCGGGCATTGCGCGCTGAGCCACGCCCTACCGCACCCAACCAGCGTGCTGCCGTGCCTGGGTGCTGGGAATGGAGCCATCCAAAACACCCTAGTCGATTAAACACCCGGTCCAAAAACCTCTTCCATCACTTCAGCTGCAAATGGGAGCTTTTCTTCCACCTTCCACCATAAACTGAAACCACCTTCCAGTTCAAAACAGTCCACTGCATCCTTCCCTCTTCTACCAGACCACGTTTTGTCAAGCCTCCTCACTGTTGTCCACCGATGCAGATGGACCACCATGACGTCCAGAGGCAATGACAGATCGAGATGGCAGGACATCCCAAGAACGTGGTGGTGGTGTCCGGCCTCTGATATCGAACTGACTGAAGATGGCTGGAGAAGAAACATGTTGGCATCGCATATTTTCCGAGATCCTTCGCAAGTGTGGCCAAGTCCGGCGGAAAGCAGACATATCTCAACAGCCCTCAGAAGTTCAAATCACCAGCAACTACATCAAACGACACCCCCATCCATGCCCACAAAAATGTGATCGATACGTCTCAACTGAACCCTCCGCAATGCACCAGAAGCCTTCTGGACCCTTTAAAATCGGTGTTTGCTTCCGTTGTGGAAGCCCGGGACACTTCAAATCTAGTTGCAGAAATCCTATCGGAGGTCTTAGGTGTCCTTTGCTAGGTCATACACAACGAAACTGTTGGAGCTTCAAAACTCCCACCACACTATGGTGAAATAAGGTGATCCTGTCTTTCTGACAGATGAATCGAATGAACTATATTTACGTGGAAATGTCAGGATCTTCAAGCAACGGGATTTTGGCCTACCAAGAAAATGAGGTCAAAAATTATCTTGTGGAGTCCTTAGGATTCATAAACAAAGTTTTGGTTGAAATCTTGCTAATAGATGCATGATTATATCCAAATGAAGTCGGATTTGATATTTCAGTCAACATTGGATTGATGCTCTATCACACCCCGAATCCAACATTCGGGATACAAGATGGCCGCACACTTTCTTGGACAAGCCCTAAAGAATATGTAAAACCTATAAAATTCGTTACAATTTCAAAATTTCATGGACACTATCGATCTCAATTCATAATAAATAATTCTACATTAACAAATATCAATCTTGTACAATTTACAAGACTCAATCACCCAATTATTACTAATAGTGCTCTATCTAAATCAATTGTTTCAGCCATGATTCCCACCTAACCACGTGTATGTATTCTGTAACTCTGAAAAGAAAAGAGGAAGAAGGGTGATGAGCTTTACAACCCAAGAATTCCTATACACTCACATCAAGATAATAATAATTTGAAAATAACATATGAACAGTATCAAAAAGAGAATATAAACTATAAAATCCTATGTCGAGTATCCAATATAACTCAATACCAATATATAATAAAACATGCATCATATGCCATCGAATATCCATCTTCTTGTGATTGGTAAATCATAAGCTATGCTTCAGCCTATGATTGGTAAACCATAAATCACGCTCCAACCCATGGTGGCAATCCATGATACTGGCACTTCAGCCCACAGTGGCAAACCAAGAGAACCACGTTTCAGCTTGCAGTGGCAAACTAGAGAACCATGCTTCAGCCTGCGGTGGCAAACCAAGAATATCTATGATTCCATCTGTGATGGCAAACCAGAAAAATCGCACTTCAGCCCACAGTGACAAATCAAGAATATCCATACTTCAGTCTATGATGGCAAACTCAAATACCACATATCTATCCATGAAGGGGCTATTCTCGCTACCATATATTTGCCCATGGTGGGCTATTCTCAGTACCATATATTCGCTTATGGTGAGCTATTCTCAATGCCATGTTTCTGTTCATGGCGGGTTTTTCTCAGTCTCATGTTCTTGCCCAAGACGAGGCTATTCTTAGTTTAACGTGGCTAGTATTGGATGTATGCCCTAGAAGTCAATTTTGGCTGATGCATATTATATTTCTAGAATATATTTTATACTTTATGGGCATTTATATTACCATTCATATTTTATATGTCCATAAATCATCCAAGAGATTAACAAGATGATGACACATATTCTCAAAGAGTTGAGAATTTGAGACATATGTCATTGATAGTTAATTCTTAAATTACTCATGGTCATAGGATCATCATGAAAATAGTGATTGATCTAGATAGATCAATACACGGATCGTTTTCTTCAGACAGATAGGTCTCGAGTCTGCGATGTAGTGACACTGGAACGAGAGTGCAGGTGGTTGTTAGAGAAGAACTAGCACTGAGCGTGACCAATACGAAAAGTTATATGGATGTCTGCTCACTCGTTAATGACTTTCTCGATGCTATAGTTGCATGACTGATCCTTTGACCTATGATGCTACATGCAGCTACTCGCAATAAGGCTGCTAGAGTTTGACTACACATAAATATGAGTCTCAATGAGCCTTTGTAGTAGATGTTGACGACAGTTGGTCCACTGTAGGAGTAGGATGTACACCTAGATGAGATCTATTGATCCTAGCAGAAGGAAGTTGTCCTATGGGATTAAGAAGCTGAGTCCTTAAGTTTATGACTATAGCAGTGTGATTAATAGAAAAGAGTTCTCATAGAAATCACATATAGACTCGAGCTGATTGAATCTATCATATGATCGATGATGAGATTTGACGATTCATCTATGATTTATCATCTGATCGGAACTCATGATAGAGGGACTGTATCATATGTTAACTGTACCTAGAGGTTCATCACCTTTTATTCTGCTGGATTGCCACTACATACTGCTAGATATCATTGATGGATTGTGAGACCTACGAGTATCATCTTGATGATCGATGATCCTTGGTGGGTAGAGTTGGAATTATTCCAACTCATTGAAAAGAGTTTCAATTATATTATGATAGAGATCACAATATATCTTACTACCAGACAGAATAGAACTTATGGGGTCACACACAAAGAGACTTTTAACTGATTAGATGGTTGAATTACGATTATGAATCATGATAGGATTTGATTATCAATTTGATTAATGATTAATCCAATACAAAAATTACATTAAGTAACTCACTAAAGAGTTGGTGAGTTATAGGATGATGAATTAGCAATTGGATGGCTAATTGGTTCAATTTGATTGAGCTATGGGGCTTGTATCAAGTCTAATTAAATTAAATTTAATTTGACTTAACATGAATTTAATTTGATCAAACCTAATTGGATTATGAGATAACCAAATAGTATGAGAGATTCATTTCTAATTGAATTAGGATTAAATTGAGTTTGACTCAAATATTAAGAGAGAGTCCAAAAGGACTAGAACTCCTCCTCTAATTAAGTAACATCTAATCTAAATAGTTTGGGCTCCAAATTAGATTTGAATTTCTATCTATTTGGATCTAATCAATTTCTAAAATGATTAAAATTGGTTAGGATTTTATTTGATTTAAACCAGCCACCTAAAGAAGAGTCCAATGTGGATTGAACTCCCTCCTTCCATGCGCCTTAAACCAACTCCCACTCCCAACTAATTTGGACGCCATATATTCCACACCTTCCTCTCCTTTTTAACATGTAAGAAGGATTCTTAAATGCCTTCTTTCGTGAGGTATCTTGGCGACAATTATTAGTTATGGGCGGCATCAAAATTGGAAAAGTCCTAGCATCCTTGGACTCTTATTCCTATCCAAACACCTTATCACTTCTCCTCTTTAAATATGGGATCCTTTGGGGTGTGGATGACCAAATATGGATCAGGTTTTGACGCCAAAAGGGAGAGTTTTTATGCGTGAAAAATCTAAGGGAGAGAGAGGGACGGCGTGAAGGCCATGGGCATGAGGTAAGTTGCTCCTATCCCTTATTTCTTACAACAACCAAAGGTTAGTTGTTAGGACATCTTCTCTCCTATCTTTTATCCATATTTGGACATAGATTTCTCTTCTTCTCTTTGTCCAAAAGTTGAAAAAAATTCTTATATCTCTAGTGTAGAGATTTGGTGCATAGATTTAGAAAGAAAAGAGAAGAAAGGATTCTTCTCATGATCTCTAGTGTAGAGATCAACATCTTCCTACTTTTTCTTCTTCTCTAAGAGTGTCTTGAGAGAAAAGAAGATTTTCAAACCGTCAAGATGCAAATTTGTAAGGGAGCTAGCATCCTGGTGAGATCAAAAAGCTTCTGATCAGATCAAAGTCTTGTGTGGATATCCGTAGAGGCCAGATGCTTGTGCGGCTACCAAGAACCTTTGGAAGACATCCATGATCATCAGTTCATGATGAAGATTGATCCATGCCAAGGTATGAATCTTATTTATTTTTTCTATTTGATTTCTGTATCTAAATTCTATCTCACATATGATAATCCTGTATATGATTTTAAGATTTGATCTTATGCATACTTAGATTAAATTAGATTTAATCTGAATTTTAAATTTCATTGCATACTTATTCAAAAATTTTTTGCATGTATGAAACTATGAAACTCCAACAGTGGTATCAGAATCACGTCATAAGCATAAGATTAAGATTTAGATCTGAAATCTGTAGAGAAAAAATTCAGATCTAAAATTTTGATGTCGTTCTGACATAAGGTTGTCCTGGCATAACTTGTTATGCTGTATGGTTGTCCTAGAACGATGTTAAATTTTAATTAAATAAAATTTTAGATTTAATTTTTTCAACATATATGTGATATATGTTTTGTTGTTTAGATCTGAAAAGAGTTTCAAGATCTATTTTGATTCGTATATATGATATATGAAAGCATGTTTAGGGCTGAAATTTATTTTTATGATCTGAACTTATTCATGATATGATATATATTTATATGTATGATCTAAAATTATTTTGAGATCAAAATATACTTTCATACAAA
>KE504683.1:524387-539517 GCA_000441515.1 Elaeis oleifera | reverse complement strand
GTTAATTGTAATTATACAAATTTTATGAATTATTGTTGAAATTAAATATTATGGTTGTTAAGATTGTAGTGATTTATTTTGGCCTTGCATATTCTTTAGGGCTTGCTCTAAGGAGTGTGCGGCCATCACGTATCTGACCCGGGTGTTGGGTTCGGAGCATGACACATAAGTCAAAGACAGACATCTTCTCAACTTTCTAATGTCGCTGCTTCTCGACAGGCGGCCAGCCAAGCTGACAATCAAGTTCAACCACTGGCATCGAAAATCCCTCCGCCAGTTCAACCGATCATCTCTCTATCGGTTCAACCGGTCCAACCGACTTCGGTCACGGTCGACCAATTCGGTCAGCTCTTCTAGTAAGTTCAGCATCTGATGACTACAATCCAAGCAGTCCAAACTTTTTCACGCCTTCCAGGTGGTGCCACAGCCTCCTTAGGCTATCCCTGCACCCTCTACAGCAGTGCATCATACAATTTCCTCGGTGGTGCCATCTGTACCTTTCACAGTGGTGCCTCCATAGAATCCTATTCTGATTGCAGCTCCATAGCCACCACCTCAACCAGAACTGCAGGAACCTTCTCGAAGTCCGAAGAGGAGGTTGACTCATCAAAGTCGCCTTAGAGCCCAACAGCCGATCAGACGGCGATCTCCAAGCCCACAGTCGGACCATGACTCAACTCTCGAATGCTAATCTCCTCTGCATTTTGAGGCTGGTACTACCTGTGAAGTTGATTTTGAAAGGCGGTTCCAGGAGCTCGACCAGTAATTGGGCCAAAAAATAGAAAAGGCTCTCAACAATGATAGCTCTTCGATGCTGCCCTACGAAGGGTATAACAATCAACCGCCTTTCGTTCTGAGGATTATGCAGGAACCACTCCCCCCGTACTTCAAACTACCTCAACTAGAGGTCTACGATGGGACCACAGACCCCATCGATCATATGCAGACCTTCAAGGCTACCATGCTCCTTCAGGGAGCATCGGATGCAATCCTCTGTCGAGCGTTCCCTCCAACCCTTAAGGAGGCCGCTCGGCAGTGATACTCAAGTTTGAGGCTGACATCTATCCATTCCTTTGAAAATTTGTGCTGATCTTTTATCGGTCATTTCATCAGTAGCCGACAACAGTAGAAACGATCCGACTACCTCCATACCTTCAAGCAAAAAGAGGGCGACTCAATCCACTCTTTCATGAATAGATTCAACATGACGATCCTAGAGATCCAAAATCTGGATCAATCGTCCGCGATAGCCACAATGATGAGTGGTTTGCTGAAGAACGATTTGAAAATGTCGTTCATTAAGACTTATCCTCAAAATTTTCTGGATATACTTGTCCATACGGAGAAGTATGCCCGCATGAAAGAGGCCTTTGCTGATGATGCCCTATTGTTTCAGTCGCAGTGGGACCCAGTAAGGAGCATCATCCAAGGTGAGAATGAAAAAGATGCCAATGCTCTCGGTCCTCGCCTCCAAGACGGAATAATGAGGGTCGCAATCATCGATCCCGGAGTCCTCCAAGAAGAGTTTGGCAATCATCACCTCCTTGGCAGTACGATAGCTATATGCCCTTGACTGTTCTTTGGAGAGAGGTGTTGTTACAAGTGGGGCCTGAGTTACCTGAGCCTCGACTGATGAGAACAAAGTCGGAATGCCATCCAGATCCGAATAAATACTGCTTTTACCATCGTGACCATGGTCACGATACTGAAGACTACCACCAGCTTCGCAACAAGATCGAGAGGCTTGTCAGGCAGGGGTGGTTGAATCATTTTGTCTAGAGAGTGGCCCCTCAACGTCGAGCTCCAAGAGTTCAGCAGCTACTCCCTCTGCCTCAGTAGCCTCTCCCTCAGCCTCAACCACAGCAACCACCAGTGTGGCAGGAAAGGCAGCAGGTCGAAGGGCAAATAGTGGAAGAAGAGTGACCCATCTGAGGAGAAATGCACATGATTACTGGGGGGTCATCTGGATTAAGAGAGTCCCTCGGCTTACAATGCCATCCTCGGTCATCCCAATCTCTGGACCCATCGAAGACTTTTAGATGTCCCACTGAGGAAGGAGAATCTGAGCTGGATGGTGAAAATCGACTCATGAGGTAACCAAATGCCGACTAATCAATTTTTTATAGAAAATATAGATTTTATGCCTGATGATCAACTTCGATCTGGCGATCTGATACTGCGGTAAGCCAAAATCTCACAGCCTATCGGATAGATGCTAGAAGGAAGGCTATCGTCCAACTAGGAAGGTCCTTACCGAGTGGATGAAGTGGTATGCCCAGAAGCCTATAAGCTAAAGTAGCTCGACGGATCTTCAATTTTCAAACCATGGAGCTCAGCGAAGCTGTGCATTTATTATTAATGATGTAACAATATTTTCATGAAATAAATTTATAGGGTCATCAATTTGTGATGGACATCTGAGTTCTCTAAGAGTTGCCTCCTCCTTCCACTTAAGATCCTGAATTGTAACTACGATCAACAAATGCGAGGGATAACTAACCAGACCTTCGAGAAGACCTTGGCAACTCCGAGGCAGGGCTAATTTATCAGATCCCTATAGAGCCCGAGTTGCACGAGAAGTGGAGAAAGACCCTTAGAGAACCTCCGGAGGGATAACTAATCAGACCCTCAAAATATCGTCGAGAGTATAAAATATCGTAGGCACAAGATCACCGCAGGCACATACTGCATCTCGTGTGAAGATGAGAAGAACTAGATGCCGTAGGCACAAGATCGCCACAGGCACACAACGCCACTCGTAAGGGATAACTTACCAGACCCTCGAAAAGATCTCGACAACTTTGAGGTGAGGCTAACTTACCAGACCCCTGCAGAGCCCGAGTCACGTGAGAAGCGGAGGGAGACCCTTAGGAAACCTCCAGAGAGATAACTAATCAGACTTCAGAATGCCGTTGAGAGTACAAGATGCCGTAAGCACAAGCTTGCCACTGGCACACATTGTATCTCATGCGAAGATGAGAAATGCTAGATGTCATAGGCATAAGATCGCCGCAGGCACACAACGTCACTCGTGAGGGATAACTTACCAGACCCTCTAGAAGATCTCAACAACTTTGAGGCGGGCTAACTTTCAGACCCCTGCAGAGTCCGAGTCGTGCGAGAAGCGAAGGGAGACCCTTAGAGAATCTTCGAAGGGATAACTAATCAGACTCTCAAAATATCGTCGAGAGTGTAAGATGTCATAGACACAAGATCACTACAGGCACACACTGTATCTCATGCAAAGATGAGAAGTGCTACTATAGGTACAAAATTGCTGCAGGCACATGACACCACTCGTGAGGGCTAACTTACCAGACTCTCAAGAAGACCTCGGCGACTTTGAGGTGGGGCTAACTTACCAGACCCTTGTAGAGCCTGAGTTGTGCGAGAAGCAAAGGGAGATCCTTAGAGAATTTTGAAGGGATAACTAATCAGACCCTTAGAATGTCGTCAAGAGTGCAAGATGCCATTGGCACAAGATCGCTATAGGCACACACTGCATCTCGCACGAAGATGAAAAGTGCTAGATACTGTAGGCACAAGATCGCCACAAGCACACAACGCCATTCGTGAGGGCTAACTTACTAGACCCTCGAGAAAATCTCGACGACTTTAAGGTGGGGCTAACTTATCAAACTCCTACAAAGTCTGAGTCGCACGAGAAGAGGAGGGAGACCCTTAGAGAACCTCCAGAGGGATAACTAATCAGATCCTCAAAATGACACCGAGAGTGCAAGATGTCATAGGCACAAGATCGCCGCAAGCACACACTGCATCTTGTGCAAAGATGAGAAGTGCTAGATACTATAGGCACAAGATCACTGTAGGCACACAATGCCACTCGTGAGGGCTAACTTATCAGACCCCTGCAGAGCTCGAGTCACACGAGAAGCGGAGGGAGACCCTTAGGAAATCTCTGGAGGGATAACTAATCAGACCCTCAGAATGATATCGAGAGTGCAAAATGCTGTAGACACAAGATCACCGCAGGCACACACTGCATCTCATACGAAGATGAGAAGTATTAGATACCGTAGGCACAAGATCATCATAGGTATATAATGTCACTCATGAGGGCTAACTTATCAGACCCCAGTAGAGCCCAAGTCGTGCGAGAAGCGGAGGGAGACCCTTAGGAAACCTTCAGAGGGATAACTAATCAGACCCTCGAAATACTACTAAAGAGATCACCATTGAAGAGCTCTAGATGCCATAGGCACAAGCTCACCACCAACACACACTGCCCCTTCAAAAGAAGGTTAAAAGACGGACAACATACGGTCAGATGCATTACTTCAATAGTACTCCTTCCACCTGAGGCAGTCTCAGACTCAAGAGTAGGGGGATAGTGTTGAGATAATTATTATGATGTCTCAGATTCATGAACGGTCGGATTACATTCAAGTTATTCTGAATTACTCTAAATATGTTCATTTCAATCGAAGTTGTCCTAAGCATATCTATGCTAGAGCTAAGCACTGAGCATTTCTCACGCTGATCTAAGCATCTATTTATGCTGTTCTCTACGAGCCGAGTAAAATTCACAAAGTCCACAGATATAAAAAAAATCTGTGGCTACCTGTGCCTTCAAAGTGTAAATTTAAAAGAAGAAGAAAATGAAAAACCACTGCAAAGTAATTAAAACTCCGAAGAGATCATCGTCTGAGTGGTCCCATCAGTTATGCTCGTCTGCGTCAATCGCGTTAGGCTGACGTTACACATTTTAAATGCAGAAGGCAGGCGTGAAGACAGAAACACATAGCATTGGATCTGAGGCACTTTTGGATACTCCTTTTGTCTGATTCTCAAACTCAGGAGTAGAGGGTAGTATTACGGTGGTTACCATGATAGCCTCGGATCAGCGCTATATCACAAAAAATCTCAAATTTTTGGATCATCAATACGATCGCTGACTGTCGTATGAGCTGAGGAGCCCATCTCCATGCTGAGCTGAGGCATCCCTGAGATCTAACTTATGTATGAGCTACTCAGCCGACTTATCTCCTTAATGTGCGCAATAGCTGTCTATCCTGAATAGATAAGATTTGGTGCAACCGCCTCTCCTGATCTCGCAGGAGCAATTAAGGGCTGAATTATCTCGTCCAGTTTGGAATGTCCAACGACCCGGCAATCTCAGGATCGTGCAATCTCACAGTTAACAACCCAGCTGTCCGACATTCTTCTATATAAATAACCAAAGTCCTGAGAATCCAGGTAAGTTCAATCGAATCCTTCTCAGAGAATCTGTTGCTGCTCCTTTGTTCTCTGCTTTTCTGATTTGAGCGTCGGAGGATCCTCGTCGGAGCCAAAACCTCCGATTTGGGACTTATTTGTAGGTCGCTCTAGCACCAGTGCTTCCGCATGAGGATCAGGTGTCCATCTTCCAATCCCGATTGATTTCAGCAGCAACACTAGTTAGGAGGTAAAACTTGAAGATATAGAAAATTGTGCTTCAGGGGTGCATATTCCTGATGGAATAGAGAATTTGAAGAGCCTACAGACACTAAGGGCTGCCATGGCAGATGAGGACATGACATAACTGGGGAGTCCGAAACATTTGAGAAGATTAGAGATAGTGGTGGTGAGAAACATGCACTGTGCTAAGCTGTCCAAGTCCAAAGGGAAGATAGGTACACCTTGGCTACTTGGTTGGTGCAAGAAATACAGGCAAGAGACTTTGCAGCTGAAAGCTCTCTCTCTCCACCACCGCCCCTGCTTCAAAAGTTGATTTTTTTGGAAAGCCGGATCAGGAGGTGTTGTCGAACTGGTTAGTCTCCTCTGCGAACCTCACCCATTTAACACTACAGTCATCTGGGATTGGAAAAGATTCATTTCATTTGCTCTCATTTCCCAATCTTCTCTTGCTAATGCTATTCGAAGCATATGATGCTCAGAATTTGCACTTCAGTCCAGGATGGTTCCCTCAGCTCAAGTACTCTGGTTACAAGACATGGGCCATCTTAGTAGAATATAAACAGAACGAGAGGCACTCACAAACCTGCAAGAGCTGAGATGCAAAGATTTGAAGATGTGCACAAAAAACCTTAGTTGTCTCCTGGAGATTTGAACTTGATGATATGCCCAAAGAGTTTGTAGAGAAGCTGCGTGAACTGGGAGACAGCAAGGAGGATCACTTAAGAGCTCGGCATCTCCCCATGTGGGTCAAGAAGGGGGACAGCTGAACTAAGAATAGGCTTCCTAGTGCATACCATAAACTCAATGGTTTAGACATGCATGGATTCTGGATATTCCCTTTAAAAGAATAAGGGCTAATATCAGCCAGGAGGAGATGACCAGATTTATAACTGTGAGAGTTTAAAGCAAAAGTAGATTTCTTTTTCTGATAAATTAAAGCTAAAGTAGAGATTCATTGTAGACTTTTATGGTTGCGACCGTGCGGGTCCCAAAGTCATTTGCTTGCCACTCCTTCCTTCGATTTGGGAAATGACAACAACATCAGATTTCAGGAAGACACTTGATACGAGAACCTTTCCCTCTAGTAATTAGTCTCTCTTATTAATAAATTGGAGGAAATTTTCACTTCCTCCATTTTCCACCCAAACATAGTGAAAGAAGCCTGCATTCTCATTACAATGTATCGGGGTGGCGGGAAGGGTGAGGGAGGGTGCCATAATAAGTGCCCTCGTCCATTTACAACACTAGAGCACAAAGAATCGAACTAAATGTCTAAATTCAGGAACAAAAATGAACAAAAGAACAAAAACTTCAAAAAAGAAAAAATTGTCTCTTGTTGCGGGAAAGAGAGTCCAGATGAAGTGGTCCATCTCTTCAACTTGTGCTATTTGAGCGTATGAAGGACGAAGGTGAGAGAGCTCCCAAAGGCAATAGGTAGGCTGCAGAACTTAGAAACCTTGGATGCATAGCTCACTTGTGTTGAGAACTTACCTAGAGGAACAACAAGGCTAGAAAATTTGTGGCACTTGATGGTGAAGAAAATTCAAAGCAAAACTTCAAGAAACATAAATAGTGTTACTGAGGTGCATACTCCTGCTCGAATAGAAAATTTGAAGAGCCTGTAGACACTAAAGGTTGTGGTGGCAGATGAGGACATGATAAAACACTTACAAAATGTTAGCTTGATTTTAAGGACCGCATATCAATCTACAATAACTTCCTTGTTAGCGTGATCTCATAGTATTTCCTTTTTAATATAATTCTGTATCACTTTTCTTTGTTAGCATAATTCTGCATCAATTATTATTATTTCCTTTTATGGAGTGTGTACGCTAGTATACATAACCTCTAAAATATGTTGAATGAAATTGAAACAGAAATTATAAAGCCCCTTTCTTCTCTTTAAAAGAAAATGCTAAAATAATTTTGAAAGAATAGAAAAAAGAGAGAAATAAGACTTTATTATAGCTGATGCAATTTCATTCAATACATCTAAGATGTTCTTTATACTGGTGCATAGACTCCATAAAAAAAAATAACAATTGATACAGAATCATGCTAACGAAAGAAATAAAATATAATCATACCAACAAAAGTAAATACTATAGGATCACGCTAACAAGAAAATTATTATATGTTGATATGTGATCTGGCTATTAGTGCCCGCTCACTTAAATGATGAACGTTAGATGGTGTCCCAAATAGATCCTTACATCGGGTATCTAATGGCCTATATCCAACATCCTTCTAAATCTAATCTCATCAAAGTTGAAGGGTTCAAACCCGTAATCAAATTAGTTTTGATGTAGCGACACCACACCAACCATCTAATCATGATCTAACAGAGCCCGTACAATGAGAACCAATAAATGCTATAACCTTGGATTAACATATTATATCTTTTCATTGCATAGTTAGGTAGCAATATTATGAAACAGCTATAACAAAACCAAGTGCCCTTAATTTTGGAAGTTGATAACAATGTGGAGCCATTAGTGCTATCAAAATGCCAGTAGTTTGGTGACCAAAAAATAATGAAGAGAAATTCTCTGTGCATCGCTGGTGGTGTAGAAAATCTGACATGGAGTGCACCATCTCGTCCGATTGGTCTACGTAGTCACCACTTTTCCATGCGTATTTAATGCTTGCAGGTCGATTTTTCATTTAAAATTTTATATAATAAAATATCCTTATCTTTAAAAAAATTATGACATCTTGTGGTGTAATATAGCCCAAGATGTCATAATATAGCCTAAGATATCATAATATGAGAGGGGCATTTTTATCCAATCACTTTCTAATGCACATTTAGTGCCTGCAAGTTGACTTTTTCATTTGAAATTTTTGAATGATAAAAATGCTCCTATTCTTTAGAAAAATTATGACATTCTATGCATATTATGGATGCAGGATGTCATAATATGGATATAGAATGTCATAATTTTTTCAAAGGACAGAGGTATTTCGTTATACAAATTTTTAAATGAAAAAACTGACCTGCAGGCATTAAATGCACATTGGAAAGTAATGACTATATGGACCAATCAGATGAGATGGTGCACTCCACGTCGGATTTTCTACACCGCCCGTGGTGCACAAAGAATTTCGCAAACAATTAATTGTGCAGGGATGGAAGGGCTGTTAGACTAGTTAAGGATGGGTATGATCCATTTATACAATCATTCTTGCAAAAAGAAATGGAAAATGATTACAAATATATGAAACATATATGTTTATTGCAGATCTTAAACATTAGATCTAGGAATAAAATTATTCAAAGATTCAATAAGTGTTTGAAAGGGAAGAATGATGTTATTACAAAATTGATAATTGGATGAAATTTTTGATGCAAAATATATTTTTTTAATCTTGTCATATATTTATGACACTTAATGTAATACCCGGCCCGTTTGGGCCCTGGACAAAGCCCAAAAGCCCAAATCCCAAACAAAAAAAAAAGAAAGAGGAAACCGACGGAAGGAGGAGGAAGACTCCTAAGCGGAGTCTTCTTCCTCTCCATTTTCGATGAAATCGGACTCAAGGAGTCCGGCTAAGGTAGAAGACCGCCTCTATAAAACCCCCTTTCTCTCCCTTAGGATTTTACAACAAGATTTCAGTGAAATTTCTAGGGATTTGAGAGATTTTCCAAGGTTACCATGGGCTTTTGATCGGAAGAGAGGGCCGTCAAAGCTCTTTTTGGCTGTCGGAGCTCTTTTCGACCGTCGAAGCAAGATAAGCCCCTTCTCTGCCCTTTTACCCCTTTTTGAGTATCTTTCTTTCACCAACGAGCCGAAAAGCCACCAGTTTGGAGAAGAACAGGACCATCCCTATTTTTCATTTTCTTTTCTCTGTATGCCATCGGCCACAGCCGCCGTTAGAGTTGTCGTCGAGGCTGTGGATGCACCACCGTCGTGTGCTGCCAGGGGTGGCCGGAGTCAACCTTCTTTGGCCGCATGAGGACGATAGGAGAAGAGGGGATCAGGTCCTCTATTTTGGACTAGGAAAAGAAGAAAGAAGAAGAAAATGGAAAAAGAGAAGAAGAAAAGAAAAGAAAAGAAAGAAGAAAGAAGAAAAGGAAAAGGAAAGGAAAGAAAAGAAAAGAAAAGAAAAAAAATGAGAGTGAGTTTTCCTCTCTCCTCTCTCTACTTTCTCTCTCTAATTTCTCGTTAGATTCTCTCTCTACTTTCTCTCTAAAATTTCTCTCTCTAGGGATTTTCTACTCTTTCTCTAACTACATCATGGACCCTAGGATAAACTTGAGATAGAAATAAGATGATCTGGAATCACTTTGAAATTCGTGCAGTAGGTTGGATCTCAGTCCGACCCTTATTTGAAATTATAATATCTACTCATAGTTAATCCATATTGAATCACTCTGATATGATCTCTGATGATCTCAATCATAAATTACCTCATCTGAAGGACACGAAGATTCTCTCTCCATTTTCTCTCTCCACTCTCTCTCTAAAATTTTCTCTCTCTTCATGGATTTTCTCTTTCTAGAAATCTTGTGAACTAATGGATGGTCTAGATACTTAGACAAATCTCAATTTTGGTTAATCCTAGGAGAGGTCCTGGATTTATGTTATTAGGATTTATTATCGATAATTTCTCCATATATAATTTTTATATTTGATCAGGATCATGAAGAGATAAGATTGTCTGTATAAGATATTGAGTAGAATATCTTATTTACGAAATTTATAAATCAAAGAAGAACATTGATTTCTGTGATTGGATCAGTCATCGGTAAAGGTAAGAATCTCTGTACATAATCACCATTATATATGCTATTTTATCGTTGATTTTGCATCATTGGTTTTGCATCGTTGGATTTGAGATCGATGAATTTGCTATATCTGAGACACTATTATTTGCTTATATGATATTTGAGCATGAGTATGTTATGTCAATATATATATATCAATGATTGATGGCATGATTATATGGATATGTCATATCTAATTTGATCATAGTGTAAATCAGAATTGATTTAGTGAAATCAACATATAATAATTAAATAAAAAGAGATATAGTTTGGACTAGCCTTGTCATGTGGGACAGCCGGCCAAGAGCTTATACCTAGGATAGCCCACCAGGAGCTTATGCCTGGGACAGCTTGCCAAGAGCTTATGCCTGGCACAGCCAGTCAGGAGCTTATGCCTGGAACAGCCTGCTAGGAGCTTATACTTGGGACAGCCTCATGGGCTTATATGTGGATCAGCCGGTCAGGAGCTTATGCCTGGGACAGCCCGCCAGGAGCTTATGCCTGGGACAGTCTTGAGAGACTTATGAGTGAAAATTTGATCAGATGAAAATTGAGGCATGGTGTTGGTTAGTCCAAAGTCAGAAAGAAAAGATTAAAGATTATGTGATAATGAAAAGAGAAAGGAAAGACAAGACATGAAATAATTATTGAACAAAGTATTTCATCCATTAACATATGATGATACATCTCTTTGACAAGACAGATAATTTATGAATGTTCGCAGTATTCTGGATATTGAATATGATATTTTATATTTTATTGCTTATCCTTATTTTTAGATTATATTATTATACTGGTATGATATGTGAGATTCTTACAGGGCTGTAAAGCTCACACCCTTTCATCTTTTTTTTTCTTCTCAGAGTTACAAAATGCTCATGGTTGGCTATGGTATGGATTTGCGGGTGAGCAAATGCATAAATAGAATGTCATGATATTCGATCAGAGGTAGAAAGAATTTTAATTGTAATTATACAAGTTTTACTAATTATTATTAGAATTAGATATTATGAATGTTGAGGTTGTAATGAATTACTTTTGACCTTGCATATTCTTTAGGGCTTGCTCTAAAGAGTGTGCGGCCATCACATATCTGACTCGAGTGTTGGTTCGGGTGAGACAGAATGGTATCAGAGCTTAGGTTATGATCATTTGGAGACTATGATACAAGTGATTAGGATATGATAGAATAGTATCAGAGCTTAGATTTAAGATCATTAGGGATTATGAAGTGATATCAAAACTTTATGTATGATCAATAGGATGTGACAGAGTGATATCAAAGAATATGACTGAAGTGGTATTAAAATTTTAAGGTCACTACGGACTGTGACATAAGTGATATCAAAACTCTAAGATTATAATCAATGGAGTATGATAGATAATATCAGAGTTTAAGGTTATGATCATTATGATAGAATGATATTAGAGTTTAGGTTATGATCACTAGAGAATATGACTTAAGTGGTATTTGAGCTTAAGATTATAATTATTTAGAATTGTGACTTTAGTGATATTTGAACTTAGATTATGATCATAAAGAACATGATAGACATAAAAGAAAGATTCAATATTTGAAATTATGAATCAATAGATACTATGATAAAATTATGTATAAGTGATATATGAGGTCTATAATAGAATTAATGAGTTATATCTTGGATTTCAATTAGTAAGGTTGACCTAAGTATGAGAAGTGTTGACCCTAGAATGAAGAGGAAGATATTGATATATTGTGTTAAGTATACTCGATGATTTTGAATGCTAAATTTATATGGTTGAAGATCATAATAACTTTCTTGATTTCGATGTTAATTATCTGAGCATTATAAAGTTTAGACTTATCAAAAGGAAGTTAATTAGGATATGATCTAAGAAAAATTTCACCGTACGAGAGAAAAATATTTTTGAATATTGAACCTATAAGAGGTCATATATGAGACTCTATTTTAGATGAAAATATATTTAGATTTTATTACGAGAATATGGAATACACGTCTTAGTGAAATCTTTGGTTATTCAAAGTATCATATTTAGACTTGATTTCTTGATCTTTCAAGTTAAATTGAATTTTAAGTCAGAAGTTGCTTTTCTAAGTAGACCTGAGGTATTTAATATTGTTATTAAATGAAACAAGAAATTGGTTTGTTAGAGTATGATATACATGTTATGATAAAATCTTTAATAATTTATATTTCCATCTTGGATTAGATTCCTTACTTTTCTTGTGAATATTGAAGATAATGGACTGTAATTCAAATCAAAGTTTGAATTTCTGAGTTGATCTAAGGTATCTTATTGTTAAATTTGGATGATTTATATAAGTCTTAACAAATAAGGGGGACAAGATTTTGCATGGATTTATCTATTGATGTGAAGGATTATGATGAAGGAAGTACTACAAGAAATAACTAAGTTGATTCTACTTACAAAGATGTTGACTTGAGTTCGTCTAGTTTGTTCAAGTTGAAGTTAATTCTTTTGCAAAGAAAGGTTGGTTTGAAAGTTGTCTAAATGATTGTAAGGTAAATCGAAGGTTAACTCAAATTAATTCTAGACATATTAGTTTTTTGGAGAATGATAAAGCTTATGCAATGATTTCAAACATAGAAAGTAGATGAAGATTTAATTTTGATGTGCTATGCCCAAGGGATAGTAAAGATAAATTAAAAAAACTTAAAATTTTACTCTAAGTTTATATGAAATTTGAAAGTTGGATCTATTTTTGATTGATCTAACATACAAGGATATTTTTATCTTTGATAGACTTATATAATTTGATAATTAAGATCAGAGTTTGCAGCAAAAGCGTGGTGGTTTAAATTGATTAAAAATATTAATCTTTTAAATCAAAAATTATTATGAAATACATTAGTTGCAAATAAAGAAAGATTTTATTGATAATGAAAGGATGCTATAGATTTGGATCTAATCTGATCATAACCAGTTAATTTTTGTCAGTAGGTTGCTTTATTGTAGATAATACCAAAAAATTCTAGATATCTCAAGTTTATTATTATTAACAGCTTGATAGTTCTGTTATTAGTTCAAACCTAGAATGTCTTGACACAGATCTCATATTTTTTAAATTTAATATTGTTACTCAAACTAGCATAGAAGGTTGAGGTTTTTCTAAGATGGCAATCCAATTGTTAAATTTATTGGAAGGTCAAGAGAAGAAAGAAATCAATGATTGTGAGGAGTGCCCGATGTTTGGCCTTTCTTTATTTCTATCATAAGTAGTCTGAGATAATTATGAATTTTGAGTGGAATGTATTGAACAAATAATTGTGGTATGTTAACATAAGTCTAAAATATTACTGCTCTTCAAAAAAAAAAGAAGATGAGTTTAAGAATTCAAATAATTTTGTTGTATCAAGAATCATGAGAAATAAATAATATGTAAGAGATTAGTGAAAGCTTGAGAATGACATGAAGAATATACACTTTTGAAATATATATCTCAAACAACGTAACTTAATTTCGAGAATAAAATTATTTAAAGAGGGGAGAATGTAATACCCAGCCCGTTTGGGCCCTAGATAAAGCCCAAAAGCCCAAATCCCAAACAAAAAACAAGAAAGAAGGGGAAACCGATGAGATGAGGAGGAAGACTCCTAACTGGAGTCTTCTTCCCCTCCGTTTCTGATGAAATCGAACTCAAGGAGTCCGGCTAGGATAGAAGACCTCCTCTATAAAACCCCCTTTCCCTCCCTTAAGATTTTACAATGAGATTTCAGTGAAATTTCTAGGGATTTGAGGGATTTTTCAAGGTTACCGTGGGCTTTTGATCGGAAGAGAGGAGCCATCGGAGCTCTTTTTGGCCGTCGGAGCTCTTTTCGACCGTCGGAGCAAGGTAAGCCCCTTCTCTGCCCTTTTACCTCTTTTTGAGTATCTTTCTTCACCAACGAGCCGGCAAGCCACCGGTTTGGAGAAGAATAGGACCATCCCTATTTTTTATTTCTTTTCTCTGTACGCCATCGGCCACTGCCGCCGTTGGGGTTGTCATCAGGGCTGTGGATACACCACCGTCATATGCTGCCAAGGGTGGCCAGAGTCGGCCTTCTTTGGCCACATGAGGGCGATAGGAGAAGAGGGGATCGAGTCCCCTATTTTGGATGAGGAAAAGAAGAAAAGAAAGAAGAAAATGGGAAAAAGAAGAAGAAGAAAAAGAAAAAGAAAAGAAAAGAAAAAGAAAAAGAAGAAAAAGGAAAAGAAAAGGAAAGAAAAGAAAAGAAAAGAAAATGAGAGTGAGTTTTCCTCTCTTTACTTTCTCTCTCCAATTTCTCTCTAGATTCTCTCTCTACATTCTCTCTAAAATTTCTCTCTTTAAGGTCTTTCTACTCTCTCTCTAACTGCATCATGGATCTAGGATAAACTTGAGATAGAAATAAGATGATCTAAAATCACTTTGAAATCCATGCAGTAGGTTGGATCCTAGTCCAACCCTTATTTAAAATTTATAACATTTACTCATAGTTAATCCATATTGAATCACTCTGATATGATCTCTAATGATCTCAGTCATGAATTACCTCATCTGAAGGATACGAAGAATGTCTCTCCATTTTCTCTCTCCACTCTCTTTCTAAATTTACCTCTAAATTTTCTTTCTCTTCATGAATTTTCTCTCTCTAAAAGTTTTGTAGACTAATGGAGGGTCCAGATACTTAGATAAATCTCAATTTTGGTTAATCTTAGGAGAGATCCTGGATGTATGTTATTAGGATCGATTATCGATAATTTTTCATATATAATTTTATATTTGATCAGAGTCATGAAGAGATAAGATTGTCTGCATAAGATGTCGAGTGAAATATTTATTTACGAAATTCATAAATCAAAGAAGAACATTGATTTCTGTGCTTGGATCAGTCATCGATAAAGGTAAGAATCTCTGTATATGATCACCATTATATATGCTATTTTATCATTGGTATTGCA